>QJNY01000203.1:85353-130449 GCA_004155945.1 Monosporascus sp. mg162
CCGGGCCCCCCCCCCCCCCCCCCCCCCCCCCCCCCCCCCCCCCCCCCCCCCCCCCCCCCCCCCCCCCCCCCCCCCCCCCCCCCCCCCCCCAGAGAGACTTCTTTTTCGCAAACTATCGATTCACTAGTCAGCGCCCGTCGCATCCGGTCGCCAGCGTTTGTACATATTAAGTGGATTTACGTCACTTGTAAGACGATACTACTAATAGCGCTGCATGATAGGAAAAGACTTTAAGGTTTTCCAACATATCCCTGATTATCTTGGGGGTCATGCTCGCAGTTAACGCAGACGTCGAGCATTCAGCAGTAACAGATCGTCCAATCGTTACTAGCCGGTCATTAGTCCGTGCGGACCATTACATAGGTCGCACAACCAAGCAAGGTTCCGTCGGTTTGGAGAACATACAGATAGTCGTGTGGCGATCCCGTTTGTTATGGGAACAACTCACTGTTCCGAGCCAGAGCGGGCTACCTGAGCTCGGTGTTGTTTCTTTACTGAACTATGAGATGATATCCTTTTTTTGAATCACGCAACGCGACACTGATTCAGAGTAGTGGAGTTGCCATAGGAATGAGTTTGCCGCCCTGCTTCGAGAAGATCCAGCGGTTTGACCCGAGCATGATCGTTAGGCAAACACGGCGTCATCAAGTGGCTGGTAGCGGAGCAGGCAAAATCGCTCATTAGTGAAGAGGATCGTATCAATAACATGTCAATAACATGTACTGTAATACTAATATAGTATGACACCAGACAAGGAATCAGATGGCAACTGCCAGTAGCGTAACCCAGCTAGTCTTCTCCACAACGAAGGGCGAATTTCGGATTTATATAACATCAGCTGAGATCTATCATTCGTGGGGTCTGGCTCACATAAGGCGGTAATTGTTGCCAGGGTTTCGCGGCACCGCCGAGACAGGCATCCTTCTGGAAAGATTCTAGAACTTTACCTTGGTTTTGCCTGATCTGGATGGTCCACGATAGGCCGTTGAGCCCCGCAGTGGAGTTGTGATCTCTGTAGCCTGTGCACCACGAGACGGCGTCAGCGTCGGGGCGTCTCGCTACAGTAGCTCGGCCCAAAAGTTCCTGCTATTAGTAGGCGGTCAGGCCAGGCGATTTACGCCGCATCGTTATTGACGTTGACATGTACGAAGTGTAAAATGTTACCCAGTTATCAATTATGTTTGATGCCCGTCTTCTGGTCTTCCGGGCTTAAGACCTAGAGCTCTATAAGCTGGTCCTATGGGTTAGTCGTCTCATTGAGGATAACGGTCGATGATCCGACAGAGACCTCTTAGAGACGAGGCGTGAGTTCTTGACAGATGGCTTGGAATACCTAGAGGGCCTCGAGGCTCTGTATCCGGCTTAACCGGAGCGCTGTCAATTCCCCGCATTCAGCTCAACGAAACAGCCGAACGCCATAGCGACGCTCATAGGTTCACCAATAAAACTTCCTCATGCAAGTCTAGATTAATATGTTACACGTTATGAAGGGAATGCTTCTAGAAGCACATAGGGTCACACGACGGCCACAATCGAACAAATCCTGCCATGATAATAAGCTGCATGCTGTGGTGCGCCAGCCATCCGAATAATAAGCGCCATTAGTTCGAAGTCTTATGTTGGTCGCTTGATATCATGCGGTGAATAGTGTCGTTCATGGGTTTTCGTCGCTCTATTAACGCTAGGTCATCTCGAGCCAGTGTGCAACTGGTGTTATAGCATATTAGTGTTTCATTCTTCCCTCATACTACGTCGTAGAGGTAAGTTTAACAGCATAGTTAGGTACTTCCGACTCATCTAACCTATCCAGGGCCTAGCGTTTCTCATACAGATACTCCAGATTTTAACAGGACCAATGAGATATCACTACTTTTGCTAATACAACGGTCAATCCTTCAGTTCTTCGTGAGCCACCCGTCAGCAGCGATTACGTCCTGACACCGCTGCGTCATTCGTAAGCAGTGGTGACAGCTTCGTTCGGATGCAGCCAAACGGTGGAAGCAGTCAGGCGACGGAAGTAGTCAGACCGTGACGCTAAGGATGTGTGGGCAACGGGGCGACATCATGTACAGTATCCGTAAAGTTAATGGGAAGCCTGCAGCCAATTAGTACGGAAATTTAGCGCTGGTGTGGCCCTAAGGGGTACCTGACAGCTGTGTTAAACTTTTCGGCCTGAAACTCAGTACGGCGCTCTGAAGTCCGGAGCAGCTGGAGGCAACGGATTTTGAATTCAAATGACGTGCCAAATGACGGACAGGTTGCAGCAATCCGTTAATTAACTGCCGGCGCCTTCCCAACAGCGACATGGGATCTACATTCCCGCGGGAGGCTTTGATTCCTCAGAATCATGCACGTTTATGTGGGTGTGTAGAAGACAAGGGAGGGTCGAGCATCTTGGGGTACATGCTTGGGGGTTCGCAGGATCTAGTACATGAAGTTTCTTGACGGACGAGGTAACCTGACGAAGTAATTCTCCGCACATCGATGGTAGAATGCCATCAAACAACATCTGAAGCCTGGGGCAACTGAACCGATAACGTCTGCCGAGAAAGCTTGGCTATGATATATATCCTAGTAGTTCGTGGTTCAAACAAGCGGTTGCGTGCGAAAGCGACAACGGCAATATCCACTTGAGCCAGTCACCAGTCGTACCACGTACAGCAGCGTGTCGCTCACTTTAGCCGTCAGACCACGCAGACCTGTTGCTGCAACGGTAAATCCGGATGCATTGCGGGCTGCCTTCTAATGATAACGTTCTCTTTATCGACCGTTGCAATAAGATAGGCCACCAAATCTATTTTGAAGTGAGTGACAGACCGGAAAGATGAACGCTTGAACAGATCTATCGTGGTTCTAATGCTGCTGGTGGAGTGCGTCCCGTTCCTGAGATGATGTGACGCGCAATCACAGAATGGCATCGACCACTAAGTCAATTTTCTAGCAGGGGGTCCGACGCGTTGTACACAAGTAGTGGAGATGCTCAAAAGGAGTGATCGGCAAGTGGTCAGCGACCACAATGATGCAACGGTCTCTCCGCGACTTACTGTAACTTAAGTGGTTTTACCTCTCGCTGGGTCCACTCTCCGCTTCTGTCACTTAAGAAGTTACGAAGCAATTTCTTCTCACTGCCTCATCAAGCGCGCCTTGGTAGGTTGGCATGGTCTGGGAGGCTTTGTGGTTTTTGTGCGACATTCTCGCTCTATACATAGTAGGTAATCGACGTCAGATGGTGGCGACCGTAGCATTCCGCGCGTACCCGTGCATGGCTTGCCTTGCTTGCTTTCTCGTCATCGATGACCCTTCGCAGTCTTCTAGTAGCCTCAAGTCTCTGGCGCAAGAATTCGACATCATTCGACATCCCTCGACATCCCCCCCCGTTGTGACGGTGGTGGTGGTGGTGGAGGACACAGCCCGTGGTTTCTATGGGTCTCTTGTAAAAGCAGGGATTGTCTACTGGACCTGTCTAGAGAGTGAGGTATCCTTGGCAACTTTTGTGGCAACTTTTGGTTCATCGGTTGCACACACTGGAGGTGCCACCCAGCAGACTAGCACTCTTCTAGATTTCGTCCCTAGCACTCTCCTCGTCCTTGGCAGCTAGGCATTGCTGACTATGCCTGATGTGGCGCAGAAGAATGCAAATCTTCTCCTATCCTTGCACCCTTGCTCCTGTCTATATCATTGGCTAACGGAACCCACGTTCTCTCTCTTCTAGCGCTCTTCTAGCGTCGGCCCCCCCCTGTGCCGCTGCCATGGCTTTTCCGCAGAAGCATTCCGTCCGGACCTAACAAGACCCCCCCGTTGGTTGTGCGATTAAGACATGCTAAGAACATATTAAAATGAGGCAAAAAGCTGAAGCGACGAAACACAATCCGAACACACACGGAGGGAATGCTTCTCATGTCTTTGGGTAATTCATCTCTCCAGTTATAAGGGCGCGCCTATGCTTCTACTTCCATCCTAGATGTCGCTCTATCTCAGTGAGGGGCGGTCGGATGGCTACTGGCCATTCGGAACGTGAGGAGCGCTTTTAGGGTGCCAAGATGCCGTGCAACCCATACCATGTTGGTAAATGCATTACCAGAAAGGAAGCCCCCAATGCGCTCACTACTTGGTACATAACTCGACTTCGTACCTACTTCAGGCAAGGTGTTAGACCGTGCGCAGTTCACGATCACACCTCGAAGCAGACATCATATGCGCATATTAAATAGGGGAGTCTGCTGGGGGAATAATATCAGAGCGCATCCGAATTCCAAGCCGATCGGTTGATGTGCGGGTATCTCCACGTGGTTGGACCGGTGGGAATCATGTAGGCGTATACAACGTTATGTTCGTGCATACATATACATGTATGTATGCAAGACCGTACATGCGAACGAATTGCGACTGTGTCCCCTGCCCCGCCTGCATACATACGGTAGTACTCTTATAAGCTAGGTACATGACAGACTCTGATACACACGCAGCTAGCACTGCCATACTACCCCAGTAGTGCCTACATTTACCTAGTGTACCGGGGATGTACGTCGGACTTGCTAGATCAGACTCGTAATTTAGTAAATGGGGCCGCATGCAGTACCCATCCATGCCCTGTGAATCCCTGCAATTCTCCTATAAGTTTAGACCCAACCGATGTACTTCCGCCGGCCGAGGGTACATCCATGTTGCAGGCGCTTGCTTGTCTCGCCCGACTCCCTCCCATTTCCCTTTCATCTATCCAGTGCTCCCACCCCCCGTACCACCACCACCATTCGCCCCGAGAACGAGTTTGTCAAAATTACCTATTCTGTCTGCCCGTCTCTCAAGTTCGACCTTTCATCTAATTCTATACTCTCGCTACGTCTCTACATAGTGATCTTCTCTAACCGACTAACTGCCAACCAACATAAGCCGACTTACTGTGGTGTCGATCTATCTTTGTCATCTACCGCCATCGCAAATCCCGTGCTTGACTTGTCAACGACGACGACCAGGCAACGACGACACTAGCACCACCGTAATACTGTAACAACGAGAAGGACCTGATCAAACGTTGAACGAACGACGGACTATAGTCGCTGCTGACCCCCGCTGGCTGGCAACTGGTCGTTATTATATATGTACCCACATCCGCTTATGTGGTAGCGCGCCGGTAGCTGTCATCCTGTCGGACACCGTTTGGCCAAAGGAAGACCCCCGGAGACTTGAAAGTGAAGAGAAGGATCGAAGGATCCCTTTCCCCTTTCCGTGTATCACGACGGCGATCACGACTTGGCTAGTGGGAGTTCGCCTTGCGCTATATTTGCAACTAGTCGAACCCGCGAGCGTTTAAGAAACCTTCTTATACGGCCTACCACTTTATAACATCATTAGGTCGTCGGACCGCCACCCAATTTGCCGACCTACATCTGCGGTACTCTCGGCAAGCGGGACTTGTCTCTGAGTTGATCCTCTCTCTCTTATATCGGAAACTGCCCTAATTCAAACCCGTCTTGTCCGATAGGGCACAATTGCTGTTCGCCTGAGTAGCAATATATTGCATACTTGACTGGCCGGTTGGTTTTGTTGAAGACAGAGGTGCAATTCGTTCTTGTTGTTGCTGCTGCTATCCGCCTGGTGTTGCGGCGGGAAGGCATTGATTGGCAGAAAGGCCGTACCATACTCAACATCAATCGGGGATACTTGCAGGAGATAAGAACCGGCTAACCACACTGAAACCGTCTCTCACAACCCCCGTTGTGGTTCTGGAAGGACAAACGTAATCGACCTAGTCGGGAGGCATATCCTTCCCTTCGTATGGAGTTCTGAATTGACTAGGGTCAATGTCACCGCAGAGGCCCTGTTTGCTACCCGCTCTATAGCAGGCCGAGTTGTTCATTTATTGTCCTGGGAGATATGATGGGAATCTCTAAATCACCGGATATTTCGCCAGTTCGCTTAAAGCCATCGCCAAGAGAAATTTCACCCCCGTCGTCGGTTCGTGGGGACGGGGATACGGCGACCATGGAAACGTCCCGGCCTTCCAGCATGGCTATACCGCGAGCGGCCTCCCCGATACTAAAGGCGCCGCCGTTATCAGACATCCTTTCTAATACAGCACCACCGCCGTGGACACTGGGCGCCTTCATGGCGTACCTTTCTCAGAACCATTGCCTCGAGACGTTGGAATTTGTACTAGATGCGGATCGCTACAGAACCGCTCATGGTCGTTTGGCGGAGTCATGCAGGACTCTTGGGACCGAAGACGGGATACAGCGGATATGGTCTTTATGGAGGAAGATTATCGAAGCTTATATTATGCCTTGCGCACCGCGGGAAGTTAACCTTCCTGCACCCGTTCGCGACCGCTTACTCGAACTCCAATGCACATCGTCCAGTCCGCCTGATCCGTCGGAGCTGGACGAAGCGGTTCAGATTGTACACGAACTAATAAACGATTCGGTCTTGGTTCCATTTCTTGAATCGGTTACGCCAGCTATGACTGAGCCGCGGGTGGATGAGGATGTCCAGGACAGCAGGCAAGGGCGATCACGCCTGAGAATTTCCCGGGATGCGACCATCTTCGGGGACGAAGCAAGCCAGTCACAGAAGGCGACCTTTCTTCCTCTTCTGGGGATCAACCGTAGTGCTGGCCATCGTCCGAGGTCTACTTCATCCGATTTCGCCGAGGTCGGTTTGGCCACTGATGACAGCAGCAGCCCGAACTCGACCCTCGACGTTGAGCCGATAACTCCTCCAACAACACCGCCCACTTCGGACGTCACGTTTGGTGGTTCGCCTAATACTTTGCAGAAGGCGATTTCTGGGAACAGCTGGAAGAAAATGGGGGCGATGTTGGGATTGAGTAGGAAAACCAAATCCACACGCCGTACCAACCAGGGCAGCGCATCAAGTACCCCTGAAATGGATCCCATTCCTGTCTCGGAACCCGCCAATTTCAACCAGCCTCCTTTATGAGGGTTACAGGTCACGCCATCACACCATCATCTTTCCGCTGCTACAAATACCCGTAGTCGTAGTCGCTCGACATTAGGGGGAGAAACTACTGACACGAGCAGAAGATCCTGGGAAGATCCGCACCCAGGCGAGAAGTTCCCGATTCCGGTCGGGATCCATGCTTGCAAACAGAGAGATCTTCGAACTAGCACCGGGAAGTTTATGGATGGCGTGGCCGCAAATGCGGGATGCACACGTGAGGACGGTTTATACGGTATGGTTCGGTGCAGTGTTCGCATACGGCGAGGTAACACCACACCAAAACCTTTGAAAGTCCCAACACAGGTACCGGAGGACACGGAGTCAAGGAGCGGCTCAGCATTGAGGGTTCGTCCTCGCAGCATGGTATCACAACCAACACCATTATCCGGCCTTACCACTCCCTGCCCACTACAACCACTCGAACTAGAGACCGATGCAGAGGCCAAAGTCGGAACCGAGACCAGTACTGGAATGGAGACGACAGTGGATGATGCGGGACCGTACATCGCAACGAGCCCCTCGATACATCAGACCTGCACCGATTTCTCCAACTACCTTGGCATTTCTCTCAGAGATGAAGGGGACACTGCCTCTGTAACTGCCGTCGATTCGGATAGCTTTGCCCGAGTCGATTCCGTGGACGATGCGTATGGATGGGAAGCGGAACTTGATAAGAAGCTCCGGTGTGATGTTCCCAGTGTGCAACGCCTTTGTCCTTATCAATATACCCGGCGAGCAATGGCTGCTAAGCACGGTCTCCTCCATCGCGTTTTCTCGATGCAGTCGAACCGAAGGGCCAATTTCCGGCGCTAACTCATCCTAACTTATTCTTATTGGCACATCGTCTTACCCACAATCCTTGTTACGTTCTTTAGTTTTTTACGGGTACGAGCTCATGTTGGACGGCATTTGTCTCAAAACCGTTCGCGTCTGCATAGCGTGGAGGCATTTGTATCATGACGAGAAAGCATTATTTAACATCATTACTTGGCGTTTTCGAGCCTTTTCCACCAGGAAAACAGGTTTAAACCAGGCGGAGAGTCAAAAATATAAACGGGGGATTCATTATGATAGACATGGGGTCATTCAACATTGCGATTTTGGCGAGGCGTTATGGCCGGAAAGGGAGGGGAACGTAGCATATCACGATTGATTTAGTATAATACATCATCACGACTCATCGATTCCACTCGGAGAAGCATTAGGGCGAAATTTGTTGTTATAGTCGAATTAGAGGCTGCTGTCTATATCTTAAGATGCCTATCTATCTGCCCTGAACCGGCATGCGCACCATTCGCATTGAGCGGCTCTGACAGTAAATACAACATATGTGGTTTTGGAACGAGACTGTCTATTTATGTACAGGGCCAAAACAGTTATCCACCCA
This sequence comes from Monosporascus sp. mg162, assembly GCA_004155945.1. Taxonomy (NCBI): domain Eukaryota; kingdom Fungi; phylum Ascomycota; class Sordariomycetes; order Xylariales; genus Monosporascus; species Monosporascus sp. mg162. The sequence goes on from QJNY01000203.1 coordinate 93,698, forward strand.
CGAGGTGTTCTGCCGAGAGGCTGAAATCGGGTTGATCTGACTGCAGTCGAGGGTTCTTACAGGAAACCGGACGCAGGCGATATATACAGCAGCAGTCGTTCAGTTAGGCCACACATTACAGCGAAAATAAACGCAGTTGGCCTCCCTTCCCGATCGACGAATGAATGCACCAGAGCCGGAAAGAAATCCCGTGTAAAAAAGCTCAAGGTAGATAGATCCCCCCTCCTGACGTGGCAGAAAAAAAGAACCATCCGAAATACTCCTTAGGACTCCCACCCCGGTTTCTGTCTATGTACGAAGTACGCGCAGTCGAGTCAGTAAATTTTGCTTCCCGCGCCGGAAACCTCCCGCCCCTGACAATGGCAATAGGTAGGTAGGTAGGTAGGCAGGTAGGCAGGTAGGTAGATAGGTAGGTAAAAGTACTAGGAGAATTTTTCATTTAATTCAGGATTCCTCGACGAGCGGCTTATCGTGTCTCGAGTACATTTGGTACTCCAGAGAACTGGAGAAGTCGAGCTTGCCCTTCTCGACCTGCGCCCGCGTCGCGGAGAGCATGGGCTCGGGCAGGCCCATGGACTGGAGGAAGGAGACGGCTATAATTCAAACGTATGTCAGCGATACGGGGCCCCCAACTAATCCAGGTGGGCTGATGACGACTCGTCGCGTATAAGCAAGAGCGTGGTGGGGTGGTCACTTACTGTCCTTCCATTCCCTGTCCTGCCTCTTCTTGTCCCACTTCAGCTCCTCGCTCATGATGTCGATGATGCGCGGCAGGCACTCGAGGGCGGCCTGGGCGTTGAGGAACGCCAGCCTCGTACGCCGCGCCAGGACGTCCACGGCCGTCTGCGCGTACTCGTTGGTTACGGCATACCGGACCTCGCCGTCCACGAACGGGTAGAGGGCCGAGAGGCGCTCGCCGCGGGCGGGGAAGCGCTTATCCGTAGGTTTGCACAGGGCAGCGACAGTCCACGCCCTGTCGCCGTAGCTCTCGGTAAGATGCTTGGCGACCTCGGTTTCAACGCCGAAGTGCTGGATGAGGTGGATGAACAGCGTCTTGCTGAAGCCATGGGCGCCGATCAGGCGGACGTTGTGCGTCTGGCACGATCCGTCAAGGATTGCGCCGTCGTCGACGGCTTCCGTGCCGCTCACCCTCGGGGCGTTGGGGTACGGCTTGGTGGGGAGCTTGAACTCCTTGATCGCCTCATCCAGGCATTCTTCGGCCATCTGGCGGTAGGTCGTCCACTTGCCACCCGCACACGTCACAAGGCCAGATTCGGAAATGTCCACCAGATGGTTCCGCACCAGGGACTCCGTGTTCTTCGCCTTAGGGTTTCTAACAAGAGGTCGGATGCCTGACCAAGCTGCCAGGACGTCGCCCCGGCGGACGTTAATGTCTGGTGAGAGGTAATGGCTGATCTCGTTTAAGATCCACTGGATAGACTTCTCATCGGGCAACGGATTCGGCGTGATAATGGAAGGCTCGTCAGTCGTTCCGGCAATCGTGTTTCCTTGCCACGGCAAGAAAAAGATCACTCGGCCATCGGAAGTTGAAGGATCAATTAAGCCCATCTTTGCCGGACTGTAGTAGCCCGGCAGGATTACGTGCACACCAGAGGCTGGCGCGACGATTTCCCTGCAGGTAGGATCATCAAGCTTCCGTATCGAATCGGTGAAGGGGCCTGTACAGTTGATGACGCACTTCGCCTTGACTTTGAACTCTTCACCGGTTTGGTTACTCCGTTCGGGAATGCGGTCCTTGACCACGGCGCCATTCAACTTGCCATTTTCGTCCTTCGTTAAGCCGGTCACCTCAGCGTGATTGAGGATAGTAGCGCCGTATACCGCGGCTGTCATAGCAATGGAGACGTTCATTCTCGAGTCGTTATGTGCGCCGTCATAGTAAACCAAAGCACCCACAAGATCCGTCTTCTTGAGCATGGGGAACGCGTCGATAGCTTTGCTCTTTGTCAGAAAATAGGACGATTCGATGCCCTCACTACCGGCCAGGAAGTCGTAGAATTTGGTGCCCGCCCAATAATACGGAGCTTTCCACCACTTGTCCAGCGGCAGCATAATGGGTAGCCAGGAGCTCAGATGCGGAGCGGTCTGGAGGAAATATTTGCGCTCCTTTAACGCCTCCTTGACGAGCTGGTATTGATTATAGTCGAGATTCCACACAGCCTTCTCCAAGTATCTCACGCCCCCATGCACGAGCTTCGTACTCTTGCTGCTGGTACCGCTGCTGAAGTCGTCACGCTCGACCACGGCCACCTTAAGTCCTCGCGTAACGGCATCAAGCGCCACACCCGCACCAGTCGCACCCGCACCAATGACGAGAACATCATATTCCTCACCCGTCTCATTGCTCTTCTTCAGGGCTTCGATCTGCTGCGCACGCGACTTCACCTTGGGGAACCGCGGGAGCTTGAAGGTACCATCGGCGCCGTATATGGGAGGAGGGACGGCAGGATCTTCGTAACCAGGAATATTTCGCGGTCGGTATGAGTACAGAACAGCACCACCACCCACGATAACGGCACCCGGGATAGCCAAGCGTCTCAGCAGGCCCCTCCCTCTCGAGAACGTAGACATAGCGCTGCTCTATCAATCTTGCCAACTACGGGCTGCGGGTCAGGTCGCTTCCTTGTCCGAGGCAGAAAGAGCAAGCAGGTAGGAAGGGGAGGGGGGAAACTGCTATCTGGCAACGCCCAAGTCGTATTATTTTTTTACGTACAAGGTCAGGAAACGGGTGATGTACGAGCAAGGCCGCTTACATGGACGCAGGAGGTAAGTAAGTTGGTATTAAGGATCGGCAAAGGCAACGGTGGTGCGCAAAGCAATTGCGCAACTTGGCGAGTAAGTGCAAATAAAATCGAACTGAGCTTGTGCGGGCTATGACGTTTCGACGCGATCTAACTCTGTACCTGCTTCACTCCTATTGGCACCGCGCGGTAAGGGCTGAGATCCACGCAGGGGCCCGGAACGGACAAGGGCGGTTCTCCTAGTTCAGGGAAACAGTATGTGAACAGATAGTTACGAGAGGGTTTCCACAACGAGCAGATGAAGGGTTGAGAGAGGGGGAGGGGGAGGAATGGAAAGGGAAGACAATCATGTGAAGGAGAAGAAAGAAGCAACATAATACTTAAGACCGCAACATCGAGGTAATAATCGAGAGAATCGGACGGGATAGATTCACCGGGATATCTCCAGATTGGCCTTGTGAACCTGGCAAGTCCCGGTATGGATCTTCCCCACGTGGAGGCCGCATACATACAATTGGTATCGCTCGCTTTATTGTAAGGCGAGGTTCCAGAGTTCGGCTGAATATGATATTATCATCTGAGAAAATGGAGGGGCCCTCAATAAGCTTGGCATCAGGCCAGCCCATTTCGGAAGCAAAGAATGTCCATCAATTGGGCGCTGTTCCGAGAAATATTCCGAAGTTCTCGTCACATCGTCACGAGATAAATCAAGGCTCTCATACGCTATTCGTACGCGGTGTTGTAAAGAGATTCGCCTGTCATTCACCCAACGAGTAGTTTGCGTGAGTCATAGGGGAAACCCATACATATCATGATCAACGGCGACTACACATGAGTCGAGAATCGTGGCCATATTTCTAGTAGATTTGGGTTGATGAATTGGGTAATCGCCCTGAGGTGTTTGCCTTTGATTTAGTAGGAATGTGGTTGTGGGCTGTGTGTGTGTGTGAGTTAACTGGAGATACAGTAGATGCCACTATCCAGTTGTCTTAGGCCTGTTTATTAGATCTGCGTTGGGGTGGATATATGCAGTCAATTGCCATGTGATACATCAAGGACTGTTGTTGTCACATGCTGTAAACAAGGTTTCGAGAATACAGGTGTCAAGCGTGTAAAACATTCGAACTCAGTTTTCATATTATTCTTTTGTACGAAGCTTTCTAAGAAAGATGTTGCGCAATCAGCGCCCTTCAGCACAGAGGGCAAGAACTCATCAACGAACGTGACGGCATCGCCAACGGTCTCCCTTTCAATGACAACCGACCCGAGAACAGGAGTTTCAGTCTGCCCTGGCAAGTGCGCTAGGTTCTTCGCGTACATGTATCTTGATTTCCCGCTATATCATCACATCACCAAAAGGGGATGGCTTGGGCATGTCGGGAACATGTGCAATCGAACTCTCCGATGCGGCATCATCGCGTCGTGCATGTGATAAACATCGTTCCGGCTCCCATGATCTGAGTATAGGCCTGAGCCACTCGAGCCACTCGTGGCGGACATTTTCCTTCTAGATTCTGTACGTACCAGGTTGCAGTCGGTTCCAAAGAGGCTTGTGCCTGGCACTGCTCGACCTAGACCACGAAAAGGGTTGCTGGGTGAATCGAACGGAGACTCTGACTACTTATGTTGAAATATCGGCCTTGGCCGGCCAATCACGCTCACAGCATTGATAATAGGCGTCAATTCTCTATGCACAGACCGAGCGAAGGCTGCAAGCGCAGGCGAATCTTTGTCAACCGTCTGACGGGCCATGAAAAGGTGAAGGGCGCGAACACGCACTTCGAGTTATGTATTGCCGGGTGGATGGGTATCGCCACCTGCCGAGTTATTATGGTGCAAGTGGTTGCCGGGGTTGAAACAGCAGACCTACGCCGGGGGACTTGTACCCCTTCGGAGGTCAACACGGTCTCAGTGAAGATGGGATCGTCCAACCGAGTTGGGAGGGCCTCAATAGCATAACACAGCTGCGAAGCGAACAGCATTTCTGGAGGCGATCGAGCCGTTCTCAAGAAGTCAAGCTTCTGCAGAAGTGCCGGGATTCGCATTCGATCGAGCTGGCGGATAATATCCATTTGCCATGACTCAAGACACACAAGGGGCATTTTGAACGCAGGAAGCAAGTTACGCGCTGTCCTGTAGACGAGGATGCTGGATCCGGGACCACCAACGCGCACTTTGACGGCGAAAACTCTCCCGTGCACACCAGGTTCCATCATTATGTCGTCCCCAGCATATGTCGCCATTTCTGTCAGCTTGCTTCCAAGGTTGCTCGCTTTGATTTGCATACTGGAAGCAATTATTCCTGAAACTTGATGGACATCCGCAAATCGATATCCTGCAGCTGCGAGCCTTTCCACGTCCTGCGGCCGCTCGACACAGCGAACTAGGAACATCAGTGACCGTCGTCCATATTCCTGCTGTTTATTTGCCCAAGCATCTCCCTTCTCAGCCAAGTCGCCGGCAAATTTTCTGGCTTGCCTAGAGCTATCTCGTTTTAGCCATTCTCCGTACCTTGTGATTCTCCGTTGGAGCGGGCCACCAAGCACCTGTTGGTGAAATCTCATCCCAAAGAAGATTAACGTTAGACGGATGCTCTTTGGTATTTTCAGCGAGATTCACCGCTGCAAGGGAGGACAGCTCACAGAATATATATGGGAGTCCCGGATAAGATCGCCATTATCATCAATGAGGCGGACGCCGTTTCGTTCCCCCCTCAGGGCAGATGAGCCAAGTGGTTCAGCGTACCGCTAATAATGTTAATCAACCCATTCCAGTTCCGAGATGCCTGGAACATCCAATGGAAAAGTGTATGTGCAATACCGAACGTGTCGCTGGAAGCCTTTTCGAGGTAGGTGTCCGTGATTTTCTCGCTTGGCAACAAGCCGGTAGGGTTTACAGTATCCTCCCCGATCTACCGAAAATGGCAGCCCCCGAAACAACCTGCTGTGCTTTGTGTGCATACCGCCGTTTGATGTGGGTAGTATATACGGCAATCCCAGCCATCACGAAAGCGGCGCTAATCGACAGGCAGATAACGGCAACCGTGGTGGACTTGCGGGACGATTGGCTGCTTCCTAGGTTAACAAAGCGATAACGGGTACCCGTCGATGACCACGAAGGCTGTGAGGAGTACGAGTATGGGACTAAAGAATAAAAGCGCCGTGAAGCGGCTCGAATAGGCAATCTCCCGCTCGGGTTCGCCGTTGCCCAACTCGATCGCGCGGTTTCCGATGAAATGCTAGCAACATGTCAGTCGATGAATTCCCGCTTCGTGTTACACTTCGACATGCTCACCATGCACGAGATGGCGATACCACCCATCGTTACGCCCGAGCTGATCAACAATAGATGGTTGGACAGGCCGTTGCAGGAGAGGTCCGGCGGTTGATCATATCCCTTGATGTACGCCATTGCACCTTTTCCTGTTTCCCAGACCTACAGATTTCATACGGCTATCAGGGGGGACTTGATGATAGAGAATGGTATCTTGATTACGGTAATGAGTAATACGGGTACAATAACTCTCCACGTCACAACGTTTGGTTAACATGGTCATATTGAACTCGGAGTCATTTAAGCATATCTGCGAATGCCGAACACATTGGTAAATATCGGTTCACACATCCCAAATGTATGGACACCAGGGGCGTCCATGGGCCGGTCAAGGAAGCCGGAACCCGGGTCCTTTCCGGATTGACGTTCCAGATGCCGGCGTCGAACCGATTCCGGGCTCAGTTGAGAAATACTCAATCCGCAACTGGCAAGACAAGTAAAGCATCCCCGGGCTATTCTATACACTTCAACTTATTTTAAAAGACCACTTATTCAATCGTATCTCCCCTACAACGGCCTTTATTAAGTCGACAGCTCTCGGAATGCAACGAGAAACGGACCGATAATTGTCCGGCGAAATCGATTGCAGCTGTCCCGTTAGACAACCATGCCCCGCGTACGTCATTAATGGCAGGTACCCCTCCAGCCCCTCCAGGCCGATAAAGGAGGGATGAAATTCTTATCAACCTGGACCTACAGTCGAGGACCGTCAATTGATTACCAATGAGACTTTCGACGATTGCTCTATGTCCCTTAATTCCGAGTCGACGGAATCTGCCAATGTACCTGTATCAATTCAATAACTTACATTAATCGGCATACGGGCCACACGAACTTGCGTCGATAAGCCAAATCCGGCTGGTGAAAGGACAACATTGTCCGCCAAGCCCAATCATCGAATACATTCATAGATAAGGCCGAAGATAAATCAAAGATGGCCTCCGAACCAGATGCCCTAAGCCAGAGTTCGACTGCGGCTACCGACATCAGCCTCTCGCCGCTGCCCGCATTCAACCCAGATCTGTACGAGCGCGCCTGGCAATCGATACCCCACCCCACCCTCCCGCTGCTCGCCACCGCCCACCAGAAGTCCGTCACCGTCTTCTCCCTCTCGACGCTATCCTCCCACAGCACCCTCACCGGCGGCCATAGCCGGTCCGTGCGGTCCGTGGCCTGGAAGCCGAACCTAGGCCCGCACCAGCTGTGTCTCGTGACGGGCAGCTTCGACTCGACCGCCGGGCTCTGGAGGTGGGAGGGCGAGGGGGCCGGCACAGACAACGACCCCGACAATAACATGGAAGTCGAGATTGCGGGTTCGCGAGGAGGGGAAGGGGGCGGCGAGGACGGGGACGGGGAGAAGGAATGGGAGTTCACGCTGGTGCTCGAGGGCCACGACTCGGAGATCAAATCGGTGGCCTTCTCGCCGGCGGGGCAGTACCTGGCGACGTGCAGCCGGGACAAGTCGGTGTGGATCTGGGAGGACGTGGGCGCGACCGAGGCCGACGACGAGTGGGAGACGGTGGCCGTGCTCAACGAGCACGAGGGCGACGTCAAGGCCTTGGCGTGGTGCCCTGACCAGACGACGAGGACGGACCCGAACAGGGGCCGCGGCCGCTACTCGAGCGACGTGCTCGCCAGCGCCAGCTACGACGACACGGTGCGCGTGTGGCGCGAGGACGGCGAGGGCGAGTGGGTCTGCGTCGCCGTGCTCGAGGGCCACGCCGGCACCGTCTGGGGCGTCCAGTGGGAGCCCCGGCCGCGCCGCGGCGGGGGGTTCCCGCGCCTCGTGACCTGGAGCGCCGACTGCACGATCCGCGTCTGGACGCTGAAGGAAGAAGAGGAGGAGGAAGGGGCGGGGGCGGACCACGACGCCCCGCGGCATGCGTGGGGCGGCCTCGGCGGCATACCGAATACGATGCGCCGGTCCCTGAAGGAGGAGTGGGAGTGCACGGCCGTGCTGCCGACGGCGCACACGAGAGACATCTACTCGGTCTCCTGGAGCGCCGAGACGGGCCTCTTGGCGAGCACGGGCAGCGACGGGATCATCGCCGTATACGAAGAAGATGAAGTAGAACAAGACGCGGCGCAGGCCACCGACGACGAGGCGGCGGCGGAATTGGACGGGGATGTGCCCATGACGAACGGGCACTCGGAGAAGACGGCCGGCGCCGGGGCCTCGCGGAGGAGGTGGAAGCTGCTTACGACGACGGCGAACGCGCACGGCCCGTACGAGGTCAACCATGTTACGTGGTGCAAGCGGTACGATGCCGGTTGCCCGCCCGAGAAGAAGGGCGTGGAGGAGATGCTCGTCACGACTGGTGACGACGGCGTCGTTCGGCCGTGGCAGGTCTTGCGATCATAATATGCCGAACCCGAGTTTAGGATATCCGACGTGTAAATATAGGGCCATGATATACCGCATAGGTTCGCCAAGCAGATAACCTGCGTGATCATGCCTACGCACTTTTTAGGGAACCGTGTTTATAATCACATGCTGTCAACTGTGGCGACATGTATAGTCCAAACATGCTTGCTTCATGACATGGCAATGTCGCCTGTTTGGCGGGTTCCCAGCCTGAAGTGTTAAAATTATTATTTACCGGAGCGCGACTATCTTCTGAAGCATGGCAGCAGCAAAGGTTGAGAGTCTGTTCCACACGCATCGCCGTTCCCCAACCGAAAGAAGACGGCAACCAGCAGTTACCATTTCCCCCATCGATCCCAGTCGCGTAACAATCTCATCTTTCACTCCTTTCCCTGACGACCCCAAATGTACAGAGCCCGCCAGCACCACAAGGATTATTCACCCTATATGAAATATCGACGCCAGTCGCCCACGCCCGCACTCATCTCAGTCAGAATGCCGGCAGACAACAGACCACGCGCCGGACCTTGCGCCACGCACACCGACAGCACCAGTCGTCGCCGATCCGCGTGCCGTCGCCGTCGCCGACGGGCTGGCCGCAGGCCCGGCATAGCCCTGACCCCTTGTCCCGTCGCTGCTGCAGATCCTGTCGTTGTTGCTGTTGCGGACGCCCGTCGTGTGAATCGGCTGCGAGTTCGAGGGCGGCTGTAGTAGAAAGACGGCGCTTCGCCACCGCACCGCTCCTTTCGCGCGGCCGCGAGGCCCTCCTGTCCGCCCTCGCCGTTGATGGAAGAGAAGGAGGAGGCTGCGACGGGGCTCGCCTTCGGACTCGTTCTCTGGCGGTTCCCGGCCGCAGGACCGCTGGCACGCGCTGGTCCGCGTTGCACCTTGGGCGTCTGGAGGAGGCGGCGCTGGTTCCCGCAGTAGCATCAGCAAAAGCAGCGATGGTAGCGGCACGATCGGATGCGATCGAGGAGGAGGGGCCGGTATCGGAGCCACGGTCGTCTTCCCTTTCCCTCTCCCCCGCCTTCCGGCGCCGGAGGAAGGGGTGCCACGCGAAGCCACTGTGCGCACTCTTCTGGCTGCGGAATTCGCCCCTGAAGGCGGTCGTCGATCTCGACGACGAGCCTGGTCCGGGTCCGGCGCCGCCTCGACGGTGTTGATGTTGCCGCCGCCCGCCGAGCCGCCGCAGGATGTCCGTGACCGCGGGCGGCGTCATGGGCGACCAGTGCGGCGAGAACAGCGGCGGCTGCGGATAGGCGTAGACGTCGGCCGCGCCGACAGTGGCCGTGGGTTCGGAGCACTGCGATCGTCGTCCCAGTTGCGCCCCGCCGCCGGGCTGCGGTTCCTTCTGGGAGGAGCTGACGGGCGACAGGTCGTCGAGGCTGACAGAGCGCGGGTGGGGCAGCCGGCGCGTATCCCTCCTGATTGATTTAGTGGAGGTGTCGTGGATGCTAGCGTGGGCGTGATCCCTGCTGCTGCCCGAAGCGTCTCCTGGCGTGCCGTGCATCAGGGACGAGAGGTCGGATGTCGAGAGGCTGACGGTGCGCAGGGTCGCGACGCTGCGCTGCTCGAGGATGGGCGTCAGCTCCGTGCCGTGGCCGTACAGGAAGGGTGACTCGAGGCGCGACAGGGGCGAGTCCGAGTCCAGGTCGATGGGCCTCAGCAGCGACGATGACGCTGCCGGCGACGGGGGGGTGACCGGCTTGTTAAGGCCTGCCGTTCCGGGGCTGAAGGGGGGAGGAGTGGGAGACTTGGTCAGGTCGCTCCCCGACGACACCCAGAAGGCATCAGGGATCGAGCTGAGCGGGCTGGGCGAGCCCTCGGAGGAGTCCTTACGGCCGCAAGGGTGCGCGGGGAGCTGGGAGACGGCGATGTTTGATTTGTTGGATAGGGGTCCTCGGCCGCCGTCGCGAGTCGTGGAAGTCATATCGATAACTATTCTTTCCTTTCAAGTCAAAAGTGATGCTTTTGATGGAGATGATGCGTAGAATAGAATCGATGATGGAGCGTCCTAATTTGATTATTACGGCGTGAATATGCTAGGAGGTTATAGTGCAGTTGAAGCCGGTCAGGGCCAGGCGGTTGGTGTATTCGTAAGTTATGCTCTCCTGACGTCGCTTTTTCCCAAAAGTAACTTCGTGCAACTACCACCGCGCTCGTCGTGCCTTCCGTAAGGAGCCTAACTCAGAGAGCGGGGGATATTACGACGGATGCAACGGCACGACGAGTAAATAAATACTTGGAGATGGGAAGTCACGGTATTTAAAATCGCATTTCCCCGTCACTTAAACTGGTATCATTCAACGCCCATGTTGTTGATAAGCTTCCAGCCGGAAGCGAGATCGCCTAATGCGCCTTCTAGCTAAAACACCCTATGAAGACCATATGAAAATGCCCGTTCTACTCCGTGCTGGCCTGGAGCCCTTCCGCAGCCAACGCCCTCTGATAATCCGCGATAGCCTTGTCCAGAGACTGCAGGACGGGGTCCATGAGCTTCAAGACGGCGTCCTTGCCGCCCCGTATCGACTTTGAATTGAATTTGACCTTCTTCTTGGTCCTCTCGTAGATCTGTATGATCTCGTCTTTCTTCCGCCTGATCTCGGCCTCGCGCACCTTCTCCGCCTCCGCCGCGACGGCGTTGATTCGCTCCTTGGACCTCCTCAGGGAATCGACGAGGTACCCGAGTTCGGCCGCGCGGTCGGGGTCGCCCGAGAGGAACGCGGACCAGAACTGGTGCAGGAATTCTATAGTGGTCGCGTGGGTGAGGTTGCATTTTGCGGTCAGATCGCTGGGAAGGCCCATGGGCGAGGTCTCGTCTGAGCTATGGCCGAATAACTGTGCCCGTCTCTGCAGCATGCTGTCGAGGATCTGTTTCTGGGCATCTTTCCGTGAGGCTCGAGACCCGACATGCGGGCGATGCTCTCTCTCGTCTTCGCTGTCACTCTCGTCGTCAATACCTAGCGAAGCATGAAGGTCGATACCTTCGGCACCGTCGCCGCCAAGGGCCGCCAAATCTCCTTGCACATCCTTCAGAACTTGATCCGGCTTCTGCTTCGCGTAGGTTTCGTTTGCCTCCGATGCGGCGGCATTTTGGTTGAAGAACCTGCTCTGTTCTTTGATGTTCAGCAGAATGCGCTGTTCTTCGACATCCCCCCGAAGATCACGCAAGGCAACCTCCTTGTATGTATCATAATTCACACCGGTCGGATCCGTCAGGGCGCTATCGACCGGTGTAATATTGGCTAGTATTTTTTCGCTGATGCTGTTGAGCGTCTGGATGATAGGGACATCTGCCCGGCCCCTGGGTCGCATCTCGACATCTTTGCGATTGCCACTCCTAAATCCTCCTTGGTTCTCCTCGTTTGCTTCGACGTCGATTATATGCGGTATGTGTTGTGACAAGTGCTTGGTGGAGAAAGCTGCGATGTCTTCGTATTCGTCATACTTGTCAAAAACCTTGTCTGGGTTCTCCAGGCCCGTCGTGCGCTCTCCCCTCAGCTTCTTCGACAGCTTGCTAAGGAAGAACCGCTCCCAAAACTCGCCTTCCGTCAGGGGTGGTACGTTTTCGTTGTATATCCGCTTCACGAGAGGATGCTGGTTCATGATCATCTGGACCTGCTCGACGGTGATACTCAGTTTCATGCGGCTCGGCTGATCGGGATCCGTACCCTGCTCCAGCGTAGGCTTCACTTGGGCGAGTACGTTATACGGACCCTTCTTCTGACTGGTCTCGATAGCGTGAGCCCGGAGCAGGTTGATCCTCGCCGCCCAGAACTGCGTGTTGAAGGTGGCATCGGACATGTTTTCCGGCTTCGTAGCGCGGGCCTCCATGTACATCTGGAGGAGGCTGCGATCCGCCTTCATCAGAGACTGCTGCAGGGCAATGTCCGTTTTCAGTTTCTCATCGTCAAAGAGCCGGGCCGTCACGGGTTTAGCCGCGGCGGTACTAGCAAAAGCCATGGCGGCAGACCCGCTACCGGACGCCACGGCCGGGCGAGGCACTGCGGGATCACTGCTCCTCGCTCCGGCAATGAGCCTAGACAGAACATCCTTGATCTCGTTGGCTTCGGCCCTCGGATCGGAAGCAGAGTTAAAGTGGAAGGTATATGCCACGGGATCACCTCCGGCCGCTGGTTTCTCAAATATCTTCAGCATAACCTTCGGGGAGCTATCTGGCGTTTGCTGAAGGTCTAGTAAGGCGTGCTAGTTAGCTACTTCATCATAGGAAGATCCTGTGGCGTCCATACTTGCGATGTTGGCAACGGTTAGGGAAATAGCGGGTGTGCCTCCGGAGTCAGAGGCGGCCGTCCATGTGACGGCCTTGTAGTCGGGAGTGATGCTAAGAGTGCCATCTTTCTTCTTGTAAGCAGCGGCTCCCCTTGGTGGTGCTGTCATGCTGCGCGACCGTATTAAAATTAAATAAGTAAGTAAGGAAGATATGAATAGTGCTAGGAGGTCTTATGGAAAGAGTCACGCCGAGGCAGCCTCTATTATGCAGTCGGTCGGTGGTGCAGCAGCCCACCCCTAGTTGGAAAGTCTTCTAATGTATAGGCGCCCGAACAGCAGCCTTCCGATACAATATTCTAATCAGCCTCGTAACCATGCATCCTGAGCTCGGGCTAGATATAGAAGATATATGGCATCTGCAAAAGTCAAGATCCGGTGCAGTATTGGACCAGATCAGTGAAATTTACTTATTTGGCGTGCATAATCAGGATTCCCTACTGTGCAGGGGCAGTATGGGGAGAGATGCTATTTCTTTGAAATGAAAGTTTGGTAGGCATGTGCTGGTTCAGCCTTAAAATGAATGAAGAGAAAGCAGCTCCAGCCTTTAGCATCGGTCGCAGGGGGCAGGAGCCACAATGAAGGCTTGCATTGATGCTGGAAGGTAAGTGTGGCCGGGCTCCAAAAATGTCACGAAATACGAAGTACGGAACGTAAGCATGTTACGGGTAGTGGGGCCCGGCTGCTCCCGTTTATGCCTGACCAGCTGCTGGTGGACAGCTGCCAGCAATGCGACAAGTGGAACCTTCAATAGATACGCTAAGCACCTGAATGAAAACACGCCCTCTTTTCAGCGGGAGTCTCACTTGCCCCTCCAGGGAGGATGTGCAAAAGAGGAAAGAGATCTCTAACAGATTTCTCAAGAAAAGGGCTAAGGTGACCCTAACCTGACGCCATAACCATGATAATCGGAAATTCCGTGCAATACTTAACATGCCGCAGCACAGGGAAAGGGCGACCGACTAAAATTTTGGCAAGGGTTCCCTCAGTCTACGGAAGTTTACCTATGCACTTTAAGCTACGAAACCATTGAAAATTAAAGGATCAGCTACTGATTGATTGGTTAAGTCGATTGTTTTAATCCAGTCTCAAATCTGTCAGGTAAGAAGACGGGCCATCTTTCTACGGAAATATGCGGCCATCATGCCAATTCACTTACACTTGATTTGTTGTGCCGCGGCGATGGAAACCGATGCCATTGTTGTTCATTAGGAGGGCCGAGCCGGCTCCGCCGGACTACCTGGCGAGGTGATGGTGACTTGGTCGGAGCGGCTGGATCTAGTAGGACCTGCAGTGCCTAGCTGGAGGATGGATACATACGCCCGGCAATCAAAACCAGCGGCAAGCCGAAAGTTCTACTATAGCATAGGTGGTCGATGTGTCACCTGGGGCATCATGTAGTGGCCGTGTTTAGCCAGGATCATGTTTAGCTTGCAGTTGCAGTTGCGGTGAAATAATAGCTCTAGTCATCATTAATAATATCTCAGGTCGTCATTGGTGTCTCATCCAAACTCCGACGCTGGCTGGGACGGAGAGACGGAGGGCACAAAGCATAATAGAAGAGCATTAGGATTTCAAGCAGAGAATGGTGCTGATATTACCTAGACAAGATAGATCCTGAGCTATTATTTGCAATACTTCTTCGTATTATTATGGTAAAGGAAGCTCTCTCATGACTTCCCGAATGGCTTCTGTCAGGTGCATAGGTAGGGCACGGTAGGTGACAGTAAGCACTAGTCTAAAACCTGGAGCCGGACAGCTGCAAGTGATCAAGTCACGGCTGGATTACGTACTTTTGCCAAGCACCCGATATTTTCAGCCATCGGCCATCGTTGCCGGCAATAATCGGGCCTACCTAGGTAGTCAGTGAATCAAAAAGGCGCATATCATTCCAGGTTCGTTCGGCCAGACGTTGCTAGGACGGCCGGATTCTGGCTATAATGAACTTCCCGCTTAATTCCATTTATCCCTCACCGACTACAGTTATTTCCGGTCGTTTTTCTAGGGAGGTCAGATATGCCTTTGGTTGGCCCGAGTCAATGAACCGAAGCTTGGTTGAGGCGCTTTTCTTACAGGCTTTTTATTTGCCTTACCAATATCTGCATCTGCCCGCTTCTTATGGAGACCCGGGTTATAGGGAATAAATGGCGATAATGCGGACAAATTCATACTAATTACCTCTTAGGTGAATGCGTAGATAGTAACTATTAACTAAATATGGAGGTGCACTACGTCGTTGTGCATGCAAGTACATGCGTACAAACCGGAAAAACCGGACCCGCTGTAAAATACAGGGTCACAGGTGCGCAACAGCGGCAGAGCTCTGGCTGCTGCTATGATTTGTTACACTTTTCTCCGGCTAGAACAACGACGATGATCTCTTCGACGAATTAATTCCTTAGCCTCTTTTTTCCTCTCTTTCCCGTTTCCTCCTCCCTCCTAAGCTTCCTTTTTGCGTTATTACGCAACTACATAAAGACTTACTCCGCCATTCCTTTCGTCTCTGGCTTTCGACCTCATTCCCTGAACCGTTCTGGGATCTGAGGTAACGGAGGCCTTTTGGTGGAGCTGTGGTAAATATTCCCTCGTTAATAATTTGCATAATCAGTCTTTTTCCTTTTCTGGGTTTGACCAGCTGGTTAGAGTTCATAAGTCTCACACTCTCCCGGACAGCAGACAGGCGTGATATCTTTTCTATATCGCAAGCTATCGTCCAAGCATAGCCTGGAGCCATGCTGAGCAGCTTGCTTCGAAGTTCCGGCAGCAGGCTCGTCAGAGCTAGCTGCCAACCGCCGAGATACGCACCGCAATCTTCGCGATGTTTCTCTCTTGCCACTGCTCGCCGTCCTCTCGCCCTGTCCTCACAGAAGCGATCCGCCTCGACTACTTCGAATGCGCCCTCTCCTAATGATAACTTCCTCTCGGGTAGTACCGCTAATTACATCGATGAGATGTATATGCAATGGAGGGAGAATCCGGAGAGCGTTCACGTGTCATGGCAGGTCTACTTCAAGAACATGGAGTCGGGCGAGATGCCTATCCAACAGGCCTTCCAACCTCCTCCTACCCTCATTCCGGGTGCTACGGGAGGAGTTGGGGGTGCTATTGGGATGGGCGTCGAAGCCAGCTCCGATGTCATGAACCATCTCAAGGTACAGCTTCTCGTTCGCGCATATCAGGCTCGTGGCCATCACAAGGCCAGGATTGATCCCCTCGGCATTCGCAACGAATCCGACTTCACTACCGTCAAGCCCAAGGAACTCACCCTCGAGCACTATCAATTCACGGAAAAGGACCTCGACAGCGAGTTTACCCTTGGTCCGGGAATCCTGCCGCGCTTCAAGCGGGACGGTAGGGAGAAGATGAGTCTCCGCGAAATCATTGCCGCTTGCGAGCGGATCTACTGCGGCTCTTACGGCGTCGAATTCATCCACATTCCCGACAGGGCTAAGTGCGACTGGCTGAGGGAGAGGGTCGAGGTTCCTAGGCCGTTCAAGTACTCGGTTGATGAGAAGCGCAGAATCCTTGACCGGTTGATCTGGAGTTCGAGCTTCGAGTCCTTCCTGGCCACGAAATACCCCAACGATAAGCGTTTTGGTCTGGAAGGTTGCGAGAGCCTCGTGCCCGGAATGAAGGCCCTCATCGATCGTAGCGTCGACTTTGGCGTCAAGGACATTGTCATCGGAATGCCCCACCGTGGTCGTCTCAATGTCCTCAGTAACGTCGTCCGCAAGCCCAACGAATCCATCTTCAGCGAGTTCGCCGGTACCGCGGGCGCGGAAGACGAGGGATCTGGAGACGTCAAGTACCATCTGGGTATGAACTTCGAACGACCGACACCTTCCGGCAAGCGAGTTCAGCTCTCGCTGGTTGCGAACCCTTCACATCTCGAGGCCGAGGACCCCGTCGTCCTTGGCAAGACCAGGGCCATTCAGCATTACAACAACGATGAGAAGACACACCGAACCGCCATGAGTGTCCTGTTGCACGGCGATGCCGCCTTCGCTGCGCAAGGTGTCGTCTACGAATGTCTCGGCTTCCATTCCCTTCCGGCCTTCTCTACCGGCGGAACCGTCCACCTCGTTGTCAACAACCAGATCGGTTTCACCACTGACCCCCGCTTCGCTCGCTCCACCGCGTACTGTACCGATATCGCGAAGGCCATTGACGCGCCCGTGTTCCACGTCAACGCTGACGACGTCGAAGCTGTTAACTTTGTCTGCCAACTCGCTGCGGATTGGCGTGCCGAGTTCCAGTCTGATGTCGTGATTGACCTTGTCTGCTATCGCAAGCACGGCCACAACGAGACGGATCAACCGTCCTTCACCCAGCCCCTCATGTATAAGCGCATCCGCGAACATTCGCCGCAGATTGAGATCTACCAGAACAAGCTCCTGCAGGACGGTACCTTCACGAAAGAGGACATCGAGGAGCACAAGCAGTGGGTCTGGGGCATGCTGGAGGACAGCTTCGCCAAGTCGAAGGATTACCAGCCCACTAGCAAGGAATGGACCACCTCAGCTTGGAACGGGTTCAAGTCGCCCAAGGAGTTGGCATCTGAAGTTCTGCCGCACATGCCCACCAATGTCGAGAAGCGGACTCTTGATCACATCGCCGAGGTCATCGGCTCGGCGCCCGAAGATTTCCACCTACATCGAAACCTGAAGCGTATCCTCGTGAACCGCACGAAGACCGTCCTTGAAGGAAAGAACATCGACTGGTCCACGGCCGAAGCTCTCGCCTTCGGTTCGCTCGTCGCCGAGGGCCACCACGTCCGCATTTCTGGGCAGGATGTCGAGAGAGGTACTTTCTCGCAGCGTCATGCCGTATTCCATGACCAGGAGAATGAAAACACCTACACGCCGCTGCAGCACGTCAGTAAAGACCAGGCCAAGTTTGTCATCTCCAACTCTTCGCTTAGCGAATTCGGCGCCCTTGGCTTTGAATACGGTTACTCTCTTTCGTCGCCCAATGCTTTGGTCATGTGGGAGGCCCAGTTTGGTGACTTTGCCAACAACGCCCAATGTATCATCGACCAGTTTATCGCCTCGGGTGAAGTCAAGTGGATGCAGCGAACGGGTCTTGTCATGTCTCTTCCCCATGGATATGATGGGCAGGGTCCCGAACACTCTTCTGGCCGAATCGAGCGATACCTTCAACTCTGCAACGAGGATCCCCGCGTCTTCCCGCCCAAGGATAAGCTTGACCGTCAACACCAAGACTGCAACATGCAGATCGTCTACATGACGACGCCTGCCAATTTATTCCATGTGCTCCGTCGGCAGATGCACAGACAATTCAGAAAGCGTAAGACCAGTCCCGAACCTTTTTCGCAGCCGAGAGTCGTTTGCTAACCTTAGACAGCTCTTGTGATGTTCTTCTCGAAGTCGCTCCTGCGTCACCCGCTCGCCCGGTCGGACATCGAGGACTTCACACGGCCCGACGCCGGATTCCAGTGGATCATCCCCGATCCGGAGCATGCCACGGGCAGCATCAAGCCACCGGAGGAAATCGAGCGTGTCATCTTGTGCACTGGTCAGGTCTGGGCCGCACTGCACAAGTACCGTGCGGATAACAAGATAGACAACGTTGCTTTCACGCGCATCGAACAGCTCAACCCCTTCCCATGGCAACAGCTGAAGGAGAACTTGGATATGTACAAGAACGCCAAGACCATCGTCTGGTGTCAGGAGGAACCACTCAATGCTGGTGCCTGGAGCTTCACCCAGCCGCGCATTGAGACTCTGCTCAACCACACCGAGCACCACGACCGCAAGCACGTGATGTACGCTGGTCGTAACCCGTCTGCCTCTGTTGCCACCGGTCTCAAGGCCGCGCACAAGAAGGAGGAAGAAGAGCTGTTAGAGATGGCATTTTCGGTGAAGCAAGATAAGTTGAAGGGCGAGTAGGGGAAGCAATAGCACCGGCATGACTGTTTCACGATCCTCGTATTGTATCTAATTGTATAACGTAGCCTTGAAATCATTACACAAGGCTAGATAGAAATGGTACTTAACTATGGGGTTCTCACACAATGCATACGTTAAATTGAAGTAAATTTCTGGGCCACTATGTCTGTTTCGTTTACTATGTTTCTGCTGCGCCGCCAGTGAGAGCCGCCATGTCCCAAGACAGCATCTGTGTTACGGACTTTCCATTCGCTAATAAGTTTGGCCTATAGATGGGGTCTGCCTCTTGGGGACGTATAAAGAAGATCACGCTCACTTACTTACACCCACTTTGCTGTTAAACCTTGCGCACGGTGGTTCGGCATGTGGTAGTGGCAAACATAAGTATATTAAGTGGCGTTCCACTGCGTCTCCCAAACCGAGGTTGATCAAGCTCCAGGGACGGTCGCATCCGGGGTTCCGTTGCCCCCGCCTGCTCAGAGGCCGGTCCGGTGATATATACACCTAGCCGGAGCTTCCGAGACAGCCGGCAAGCATGTCTGAGCTGCCGCTGTTTTCCGGGCCCGTCCTTGCCACTAGAAAATCGAGGTTTCTCGCTTAAGACGGATCCTCCGCCTCCTTAACGTCACTATGGTCCAACCTGTATTTCTATTCCGCGCTGCAACCGCCCCTATCCGCGAACATCCGCGCGGGCACGGAAAACACTCGGTTGAATAGCCATGAGAAATAGGGGTCGGTTTGGTCCGTCAGTACATCTCCGATGAGCCCAGTTGTTCGGGGTAGGCCTTGTGGTCGCTCGAAGACCTCTTACGACGATATCCTAATTTGGCTCCAACCCCCTTCGACGGGTATGTCGATGCTAGTCCAGTGTATATATTCACGAAACCCAGCCGATCGGATGGCCAAGGCGCACATCGGGCGACTCTCGGCACTCGTGCAGAGCGAGAGATCCAAGAAAGCAGCTAAATCCTACTGAGGCGACACCCTGTACGGACCACCCGGGTCGTAAGAATGCTAGAGCAGTTGTTTATGACGGCTACCTCCCCTGCACGTTACGATCTGTTAGGCTTGGCACTTGCGAAGCGGCCGTGTCAGGCTTTTTTTTGCATCCCATCTGGAATACCACTCACTCGCCAGTGGGTGTAGGATGCTCCGTTATGGCATTGCCGTTGGCACCAGTGCAAACCAGCCGTCCAAGGCCCGCATCCCCCGCATGGTTTACTATAAACGAACCAAAAGCTGCGAAGGGGCAAGGACTACCCAGAGCTGCATTGGCACGCCTCATCCGGTAAGCCCTTGCATGTGAAGGAACCTTGGGGGTTCCAAGGACCGATTCGTCAATTGGCAGGTGTTCTGTTCTGGGCCCATGAAGCTTGCTGGGAGGAGAACCCTTGGCACATAAAGAAGATGACGAGTGATAGACCGAGTCCCATCATGTTAAGAGGTTTGGGGCATTCTCCCCGATATTTGGGATGTAGATCGGCTCAAGGATATATTGATCACGTGTTTTCTCGTATGCTACCGTGGCAGCTACAGATGGTGAATACTAGTCAAGTTTGCTCACAACGACTCGGCCAAGTTGAAGTCCCGCTTCTACCCGGTGAGCGACTTACGAGTTTGCAACTGGGACGGATCAGCGGTTGTCGCCGAGTACAGGGCAAGATCCGGGTAAATACAGCCAACCTTTAAGTATGACAATATTCCAGAATTTTATTTCACGACATGGCAGAGCACGGGAATACCTGTTTTGCGTTGCCTTGATGCTGGGAATAAGAATGTATGGTAGCTCTCAGCGTGGTAACCAGCAAGCACGGGCGCAGGATTCAGAGCCCCTGAATATAACGCCACGATTGCCTGCGGGAGTTCAACGCCTGGGAAATAGTTGCCATCGGACTATGGAGTGAGGTTGCAATTCTTAATCTTGGATAGTCATCCGGTCTAGGAGGATATGCGCACACCATCAAAATGACTGTGGTAGGAGTGGCATGAGTACTGCGACTAGTTGTCCTTGTGACGTTCGTCTTGCAGTACATGTTTTTCTTTGTTGGACCTCTATGCCTGGTAATGGGCACAAAACCCCCCCGAAAAATTCGAGTACTCTCAACCAGTTCCTGTACTTCGTCACTCAACGGACTTCTGTTTCAGTTCGTCAGCTAGTCGCGTTATGTAAAAACGTCGCATTTCAGGTGGTATCTTGCTGAACGCGTTCGCGATACGTGCGACGTCTTGTCGACCCCTCTCATACCCTGCAAGGTCACGGTTTCCATAAACATCCCTGCCAGATGAGTAGCCAGTCTCGAGGTTGCGGAAGAAGATGTTTACAGCCACGCCTAGATTGGTCAAGGGTGTTGCAGTGTGCGGCCATAGAGGAGGAAGAAAGAGGATGTCTCCCGGGTTAAGGACAGCCTCATGGGGATGTGTCTGAGCCAATGATATCGGTGACGATTCTAGCTCTGAGAACACATCGACACTGGAGCTCGAAGAACCAGGTGCGAAAGAAAGATGTGTGACATCCGAAGGCGGGAAAAGGATGAGTCGTTTCGAACCTACGACTTGGCAATACACATTTGCCATGACCTATGAATGAGTCAGTACTATACGGACGGGGGACATGAACAAAAATTCTTACATCGTAATGTAACCACATGTTGACGGACCCGGAAATGCGCAGTACGGAGCTAAAGGCGTTCTCCGTAACCAATGACAGCTCTTCGGGCAACTGAAAGTCATCTGCCAACTGAGGAAAATCTGTCTTTAGGTTGGCCGGCTGCTCGGCCGGCTGGTCCTCTGAAAGCGCTCGCAGGTACATTTTGTTGCCCTCGCTGACGCTCCGCATGAAATCGCCAAATGGCACCGTGACGTAGACAAAGTTCTTGGCGTTGAAATCCATTTTGCTGTGGATGGCCTTGTGAATAGTGACCTGCTTGAGCTGTCAGACCAAGCAGATCTCTCAAGGCTGACGGGGAAGAAATCCTACTTTGCGGTCATGTCCGACCTTGTGGATGAGATATTCAGGTGTCCAAGTCTGGACACATTTCCCTAGACTACCTCCTTCGACAACGACTGGCTTTCCACGTTTAAGTACTTCAAGAAACGAGAAGCCACTATCGATTCGAACCCTCGGGATATCCAGGCTTGATATGTGTGTCCGGCCATCTTGGATGGTTGAGTCCACCTGCGACTGTGGCTCTTCGGTGACTTCGAGGGTTTGGGAGAAGTTCCATTGGCAATGCGAGGCACTCGGTTGTGTATAGTCTTTGTTGGGATTCGCCAAGATATGAAGGATCGAATAGCAGCCTTCATTCCAGTATGTCCCCATTGAGAAACACGTCGCGCCACCTCCCAATATTACCAGGGAGCCGCTCCTATCTGTGAAAACAGATACACCAATCAGGAGAGGCCGTGGGACGGGTAAGGAATTGTGCGATATAGCCGGATGGTATGCGGCAAGAATCCTGTAGTCTGACCCAGAGACGTCTATTACGAGGATCTCGTGTTTCTTAGAGAGGATGTCGCCAGAAACAACACCACCGATCAAGACGATATGATCACCGTCACGAAGAAGAGCAGATGCCCCGAAACGGCTAACGAGATCGCCCGCACTTCTCACCCTGGTTGAATCACTGTCCGAACTAGGCGCCCCTTCACCTATAAGGGACTCGAATGTAATGATAGAATCGCCGTCTCCCGGTGGCAGTAGCACGTTCCAACGCAGGACTTGCTTCGCGACAGTACCATCGCCGAGCAGTCCGCCTGCCAGGATGCCTCGGAATCGAACTTGAGTCCCACTCGAAGGATCGCCGTCGGAATTGACATTAACTTCGCTAAACCCGACCAGCGCCGCACCAAATGTCGGCTGATATTCTGAGCCAGCGATCTTGCACTCGACCCAGCCTGAACCTGGACGATGGAGGAGACAGCCCCCGAAGATAGAGGACGACCCGGTCTTGCCTCCAATCAGAAGAGCCATGTTTGAGCGGCCGAGCCTGGTCACTGCATGCCGGTACAAGGGAATGGGTAGATCTTTTAATCTGGTCCAAGAATGTGTCGCTTTGCTGAAGAGCCAGCAATCCCTCAAAGCCGTGCCTGGTGAAGTCCTCCCCCCTGAAAGCAGATTTCCATGACTACCGAGGCTCGTCACCGCATGACACATGCGACTCGGTGGGCCTGGGTGATAACCTTTGATGTTTCGCAAAACTAAAGCTTGGCTGTAAAGGTCATAAGATCGCAGTCTGCTGGTAGTGCCAAGTCCGAAAGTATTGGCAATGACTCGCTGCCCCAGCTCGTCTTTGAAGGCCATGGTTGCTCCAAATCGTCTTTGACCACGGCTTCCCTCGTATTTACTGAATTGCGTGAATGCAGATACTGCTGGAAGGACGGAATTCAGGAAGACCGTTCTACTGAAACCTGTGGAACTACTGCAAGCCGCATCTGTCTTCGCGGTAACGATACAGTAATGGCTTGCAAACAGGGCAAATTCTTCCCATTCGTCGAAGGGCTCAATCCGATCGAGCATTTTCCTTTCCTCTGGTGAAAGCCACTGGTTGTTCGACCACGCCTGCCAGAGGCTTTCTACATCTGTATAAGCCCATCCCAGACCGCAGAACCGGTTATGTTGTGCTTCCAAGTCTGGATAGGTGGAAACAGACTTCAGGGGCGTCTTCAATTTTTCAAAGTGACGTAGCATGGTCTGCGCAAAAGGGTGATCTGGGCCGTCGGGCACGATCTGCTCTAGCAAGCAGAACTCGGCTTTACTTGGTCAGCGAGGGCTGTGCGACAAATGGTCGCGAAACGACTTACCCTGGCCGAGGCTGCTCGCCCACCTGATGACACCGTCTGCGGCCTCAGTCTCCATGTACGTGATGGAGACTTCAGCTACAAACAGAAATTCCGAGTCGGGCAAACTAACCAGGGCCGACAGAGATCGTTCTACATTGGTAAGGTCACGCAAATCGCACCCAATCTGAGCGTACTCATCGCTCTGGAACAGCACGTGGCGTTCTGCGGTCGCCTTGATTCCAGAAAGCGGAGAGAGAAGTTCGGGAGTCTCCTGAACAATGCGGCTCTTTTTCGTCATGAGGTCGGGAAAATCTATGTCGACAAACTTGGCATGGTGACAATAATCTGGATACCTGGTCAAGCATTGCCATGGGAGGACATCGCTCCCGCAACCAAGATTCACAATGACCTTCTTCCTTTGGGACGGACGCTGCAGGAATCGACGAACAGCCACATCAATAATATGCATGCGTAGATGATAGCCACGATTAATTAGGGGAGCACGGCGTTGGAACTTCTTGACAAAGAAGCGGAAGAAATGGGGCTCGTCAGGATAGTATATCCGCTCTACACTCCTCTTAGAAACAATGCTACTGCTATTAGTCTTCAGGCGGAAAGAAGAATTAGAAAAGAAGGTCGTTGTACGTCTGGTTCGAATCGGGTTGAACGTACAGCCATCACCAGGTCATCCCGGGCCTGTTGCCTAGCAGAGCGCCCAGCACCTCTTGGACTGTTGTTCTCGGATGACACCACCATGTTGAACCGTATAAGGACGAGGCGAGGCGGTTGCAATTATTTCATGGCCCATGCCGTGTATGTGCACGATGGGAGTGAGTCCGTTATGCACATACTTTTGTGTGGACTGCTAGCATCGAGGTAGTTTCTGCTTAAGTGCACCGTTTCGGTTTATTACAATTGCGACTACCAGATGGGGAACGACGCTATGGAACAAAGTACAGAGCCTGACTAACCGCAACTAGCAAGATACTTAAGTGCTAAAGTACTTACTCGCGCAATTGGCAGACAGGGTGCAGGTAAGCCAAGCCACATGGAGAGCTGCCTCCCCTTCAACTCCAACTCCCCGCCATATCAACTTCCAACCCCTCGCATTTCCACCTCTGTTATACCTGCACATGCACCTGGGGCTTTTAGACTAAAGCTTCACTTAACAATTTATATCGCAGGGCTAATACTCGGTCACCCTATGTTCGAGTGACCAGCCCTGCCTGTTGAGGCAGCAAGGTGGCGACAACCCGTCCGACTCGATCCCCCCCCCCCGTCATCATGTCCAACGCAGCTCTCAACTTTATCACCTTCAACCAGGACCACAGCTGCTTAGCTGTCGGTACCTCTAAGGGTTTTCGTATATATCATACCGACCCGTTCTCCAAGATATTTAGCAGCGATGACGGAAACATCGCGAAACTCGAGATGCTCTTCTCAACTTCTCTGGTGGCCCTCGTGCTTTCACCCCGTCACCTCATCATACAGAATACGAAGGTACGAAAGCTCCACATATCTACCAGCTTTGATGGCTTCCGGGATCATAGTCGGCTGATCTAGTGTGCAATATCAAAGCGGGCTTCTGTCATTTGCGAGCTCACCTTCCCTTCCGCTATCCTTGCCGTGCGCCTGAACCGTAAGCGCCTGGCCGTGGTCCTTGAGGATGAGATCTACCTCTACGACATCTCCAACATGTCCCTGTTAACCAATATTGCAACCTCTCCAAATCCCGCCGCCATATGTGCGCTCTCTCCCTCATCCGAGAATTGCTATATCGCCTACCCCTTACCGAAGCCGCGCGAGGATACCCAGGATAAACGACCGTCGCATGCTCCGCCCCCTTCGCTATATGCCCCTGTCACGTCCGGCGATGTTCTCATATATGATACCCTCACTCTCAAGGCCGTAAACGTTATCGAGGCCCATCGCTCTCCGTTGTCGTTCATAGCACTTAATAACGAGGGAAACCTCTTAGCGACAGCGAGTGAAACGGGCACCATCATCAGGGTCTTCTCGGTCCCGCATGGCCAGAAGCTGTTCCAGTTCCGCAGAGGCACATACCCCAGCACCATATACAGCATGTCCTTCAACGCCGCCAGCTCCCTCCTGTGCGTCTCTTCCACCACTGACACCGTCCACATCTTCCGCTTGCAACAGCCAGGACCGCCCGCCAATAATAATTCGTCAGCGGAGACAACGTCATCGTCCCGCACCGACCGCTGGTCTCGCAGTCGCAGCTACGATAGCGGTAACGAATCCGCGAGCAGCGCACAGGGCTCATCACCCAGCGAGGTAACCGATTCAGCGGCGCCTCCTGCCGCATCAACGAACAACCCGGGGACGCATAGGAGGCAGAGTGGCTCGTTTGGCAGCATACTTCGTCGGTCCTCGCAGATTATGGGCCGCAGCGTGGCCGGCATGGTTGGCAGCTATCTACCTCAGACGGTGACGGAGATGTGGGAACCATTGCGCGACTTCGCATACATCAAAATCCCGAAAAGCTCAGCCATGTCGCATCGATCAGGCACATCCGGTCAGTTGCGCAGCGTGGTCGCTATGAGTAGCACGAGCCCGCAAGTCATGGTCGTCACTAGCGATGGCGGCTTCTACGTGTTTAGTATCGACATGGAGCAGGGCGGCGAAGGCTATCTTGTGAAACAGTTCTCGTATGTTGAGTTTCCCTACAACAGCCTTCTTTTAATAGACATGGTCATAACTGACTGTCGTATAGGGTCCTTGATAGTGACGACAAGCTCGATGCCTCGGGTTATGAGCCTTAAAGCGATGGTACTTTTATGTCTGGCCCCTTTTCTTTTAAAAGCCCACGTCATAGACACCGTGGGTTGGCTACTGCGCTCATGGGTGAATCTACTGACCTGCTCCAGAAGGAGGACTAATGCAGAGGATATATCTCCCCCCGGGAAGAGCAGGATAGGATTTTTCGTACTGTCGCGAAATCGTCCGTCATGTTTAGCATTTAAACGGCGTTGTGTTGCTTTGCAGCCTCGTAAGCAAGGAGGCCATATCGCCTCGGCGATCATACATACCCTCGACCTGGTTGGGGCCTGTCGCTTAGTGGTTTAGGGCATTCTTCTGGCATTAGCGTTTGGCGTCTTCGGGTCTCATGAATCAAGCGGGCTGCTCGGCCACCTATTCTTAATATAACTGCTCATGAATACGTCTTGCGCCCCGACCGCTTTTGAGGATGTGGTGGTCTTTCTCCTTTATCGTCAGCCGTCGATCTTATCATTCCCTTCCCTTTGGACATTTAGGGACTGAAACTCGAGCCGTCTGAGACATCCGGGCCAAGGAGAGAGAGTAGAAAATTCACGGGGAGATGAAATAAACCCAGTCATCGTTTATATAGCCGCAGAAATTCTTATTTTGTGTGCTTTTTCCTTGCTATCTTTTTGGGCAGGTATTGTCCGTGAGCAGAGGTGAGGCGAGCACATTCGCTCGCCCACATAGCTTAGAACCGGTTTCCAAAACGACGGAAGTAGTAACATTTGTCGATGCCTTCGACCCAAGCCCAGCAATGCCAATATCCGTATCCTAGATCTCACTCCTCACATATGTCCCCACCTCTTTCGGATGTAAGGAGCCAATATGTGTGGTCGGAAAACAAAACTAAAAGAAAAAAAACCAGTGCCTGGCTCTGATTAAATCGGTTCAGATCGGACCCCCATCCTCGTCTCGCTAACTTACTCCCCGCAACAAATCAAATGGTCGAATATGGCGCCATCAAATGGGATGATAATACATTAGGGCCACCAGAAGTGTAGGAAGTGGCCCCAACCGCCTTGAGCCTCCCCTGCCTTTTTGTCCGTAATCATATGAATAAAACACCCGGCAGAGAAGAAAAAGAAGAAATGTTTCGTGCCGTCATCAAAAAAAAAGAACCGGCGCTTCGGATATGTTTTGCCGTCTCCAAATAACATCCCTTTCCCATTGCCCCAAAACTGAAAACCCAAGATGCCAAACAGTGCTAGCAAATGGGTATGATTGTGGCCCAATGTTAAAAAAAAATTATCTGTCCGCAATATGGCGTTATTCCTCCCATTAACCGGTGCGAGAAGAGTGGTATTGCCGGTGTCATGCCGAAGTCAATCCATCCACAGGCTTTTCACCTGCAATGGTTTACCTGGCGTAAGGTCGATTCATGAGAGCGATTTCTCGTGTGATCTCGCCCCATTCCATCTCTCGGTGCAGGCCTGTCGCCCCGGGAGCATTTTTAGCTCGGTTATTGGTCTGCAATGTTTCTTCCCACTTGAGCAGCTCGTAGATAAATCTCAGGTGAGGCTGGATGATAACGTTCAACCGACGAGCGCGGACAAAACAGTATGCCCGCGGCAACGAGAGGTTCAGGGAGCGCATTACTTCCGCGATGCAGATGGTGGCGCTACGAGAGACGCCAACCCGACAGTGGACCAGCGTTGCGGTCCCATTCCGACGCCCCCGGTCTGCGGAGTAGATCCCGTTAGCCTTCGGATCCACAAAGGCACAAAGGGGAAAGCCCCAATCCGCGCGGGGAAAAGCACTGCTGCGGCTCAGGAGGGGTCAACGCTAATGACTTACCGATAAATTCTAGGCAGTTCGCAAATTCTTCCGTTAACGGATCAATGCCGTTATCCTGCACTCCCTGGATCACATACACGTTATCTTCACCCCATTCCTCAAGCTCACCATCCCGCCACATCGCCGTCTCGCCGACACTGAGGATTTGGCCGATGCCCAACGCCTTGAGCAGGTCGGGGTTATTGGCGTGCCCGATGTTGCCCAGATACATATAGTCGAGCACTCGGCTGGGGAAGGAGCCGTCTAGGCTAGCGAGCCATCTTGGCTCATCCTTCACTAGAGACGTGATTTCCGAGAGGCTCTTGTCTGCGCAAACAGGCGACTCGCGTAGTAGTCGTGCCGATATTGAAGTAAGCAAAGCTACGTCGGTTGGGTACGCAAAGAAGTTCCGCTTCATGGATGTGTGCAGATTCAGCCAGGCATCTGGAACAGGCCGTCCAGTGCTGTAACTGAAGTAGGCGATGCCGAGCATCGTCGACTCGGTATACCCATCGGCGCAGTGTATGAGGATCTTTCGTGGCCGGCAGGTACCAGTCATCCTGTCGGACATGGTTGTATCACCATCTGAATCGATGTCCGGTCTCGCCGGGAGCGTTCCGTGAGCGAGATGCCATATCCATTTGCAGGTCTCGAGAATCCCGTCTGCTTCTGCATGAGACCACGTTGGTGGGAGGATGCTTCCCGACGACGGGAATTCCAGGTATGGATCCTTGATATCCTCGTCGGGCCGCTCGGCGATTGCTTGCAGCGTTGAAGGACTTAGCCGACCAAGGTCACTGCATTCAATCATAATGTCATACTCCTTCTCCTCTTCGCCACCTGGTTCCGGGGTCGGTCCTAGCCACACGTTATGGGAGATCTGAGAAGCCTTTGACATGGCGTACATTTCCGCCCTCTCCTGATGAAAAAGGTCCACAACGGCGCCTGTCAAGCGGCCTTCCGAGTCAACGGCTACAATCTCACCATGCATCTCTTCGAACTCCTTGAATGAATTCAAACAAATGAAAGTGTTATATTCGGGTATCTCCTGGTTTTGGCGTAAGTGCCTCTCTCGCCACTTTGACTGGGCCGATGCAATCTCCCATCCTAGCTTCCGGACTTGAGCCGCGTCGTCCCCATACACGATGATATCAGATGTCATGGCTGATTTGGCGGCTTGAATCTGGAAGTTCCTTACGGAGAAGCCCTCTTTCGGGTCTATGTCGATGAACTCGCCGGCCGAGTCAGGCTGCAAGAATTCTTCTGGCGAAATAGCACCCTTCAACCGGGACGCGGCAAGATTCCCATCAGCTTTGACGACCGTGACCCCTCGTAGGCAGCACGGCGTCCTCCTCAGAGCCTTCCTCCTCGCAATGAAGAATGCCTGCTGAATATGATTGTTTGGGTGTAAGCCATGAAACCAGGGAAAGACCAGTGAAGGGTCTGGCAGCGGCTCTCGTGAGATGTAGTCTAGAGCCCTAGCCACATCTCTGGCACCAATACTATAGATTGTAAGAGCACCCAGCTCCAGACGGGTGTACCCATCAGGTGGGTGCAACAGAGATGGCTGTCGGGGTTCATCTTCGCTCTTCGGGGATGCCGGGGGAGTGTTGGGTTCCTGAGTAGGAGCTGGCCCAGTGGGACACGCTGGGATATGCTTGTTGGGAACAGGTACGGCACATGGCACCTGTTGTGTATTGAGACTGTCAAGAGCTATGGGAGAAGTTAGAGTAACGATGCCGGAGGAAGATCGATGGTGCGGGATCGGTCTCGGCAGAGCAATTGTGGCCATAATCTCAGACTATGATTGGGCGCACCGTAGCCTTGGGAAATAACTAAATAGGAGGATAGATAGATGTTCTGAAGAACCGAGATACAAGCAG
Source organism: Monosporascus sp. mg162 (assembly GCA_004155945.1). NCBI lineage: Eukaryota > Fungi > Ascomycota > Sordariomycetes > Xylariales > Monosporascus > Monosporascus sp. mg162. Next base: position 123,573 of record QJNY01000203.1, read on the forward strand.
TTACGATTCTGAGGTTATCACGACTCTATAAGTCATCTGGGCTGACGCTCCTCGCGGATCATGCAACTAGTCCACGATGGATACGGCTGTTGAGGTAAGGCAGATTGCGGGGAAGCGGTAGGGGGCCAATAAAACGACAGGGACTAAATAGGCGGACAACGTTGACTCAAGAATGGAGTGCTCTAGGGCGAGTACGGTATTGCGTTACTAAGTACACAATGTCAGACCAACCCACAAGATGGATCTTGTCTCTTAGTATAAGAGAGGTCTAAACATGGAAATTGTTGGAGAGAAGAGAAAACGGAACAAGACAGGAGGGGGAAGGAAAGAAACACAAGTGTAGTTGTAGTACGAGGGGGTATAGGTAGCAGCGTTGATGTTTCACTTGTGGCGTCGGTGCTGATTGGACTCGCAACCTTATCGCCCAGGACCCCCCTGTTGCAGTAGACACGGCGGCAGATAAGACAAAGATGGGGGGGGTTGTTCGAGAGCAAATTGAATATGTCCTCTGCCGAAGGTACGCATATACTGTACCATATATGATATATGTACGGTATATCTCAAGGTTTTGGTCGAATTGCCTCTTCGAGGTTATCTTCGCTGCGGGTAAGGATGGTTCTTGGAAACACAATACGGGTTCCTAGTAAGGAGGCGAGATTCTGCCCTGGAGGGAGTACCAGATTCTCTTCATTTCACACATACACAGTTGGGGGGGTTGTGATCAGCAGTGTTTCGAGACACCCCAATCTGCGGCCGCCACTTCACAACAGATTGGATTGGCAGGAATGACAAGGGCTGATCGGGTCTGGGTCTAATCCCTGAGATATCTATAGTAGGATCTGGCGTTGATCAGTCCGGCAATAAGCCTCGCTTCCAGATGTAAGGGGTTTATGTCACCTAATACTATCTTGACAAAGAGACGCGTTGTTACAAAGAGCCCAAGGAGTTTCTCTGTCATGGGAACTGAAGGACCTCATCAAGACCTGGTTCCTTACACAAGGTTTAGAGTACCTACTTCATAAGAGTACTTATTAGATAGGCAAGTTTTGTGGGTGTGGGACGGACGCTGCAATTGTAATTAGAAGCATGGCAACTCCAACCGTTAATAACACGACACATTTCTCGCCTCAACTCGAAGTTGCTCGAACCATTCACCATCATATCCCCGCACGGAAAACCCAGTTAAATCGACGAGTTGACGAGCATATCAGTATGCATAGCGAAGAGTAACACTCCATTGCCCCTATTTCCACGCCGCAAGATAAATGAGATGCAGTCGAAGAGGAGGGGAGCATCTGATGATCATACACACAAGTCGGCGACGTAGGTGTTTGTGGGTGGAGTGCGTCTCAGAAACTAACGTGTTATTAGTAGTCATCGCTATTATTGTGTGGATAGCCGCAGGGAAGGTAAGTGAAGATCCAAGCGGATACCTTCAGCGACGACCAATGGGACTGAGCACCGGAGCTCGTTAGCGATGGGCTAATAATGCTGGCAGCATGGCTCCGCCTAGAGCGAGCCACAGTACGTCGTAGGGGCAAGTTTTATCATGATAGGTATTATCATTAAATGACTTGAAATGAATAATTCCCATTAAAATTTCCATTTAAAACTGTATTTATAATATATAGGAGCTAATAAACTACTCAATGACGATAGCAAAAGCGATTATATAAATTAAATTAAAACTAAAACATATTACTAACTTTGGATCCATCGCTAAAAGGTACCGGCGAGGACGTTAATATTCGGCCTGATACCCCAGCATACGGCAGCCTTTCAACTCGCGGCTAGACTCTACCGAGTAGACTAAACCTTACCCAAATTACGCCCTATCAGAGGTTTATGATATAGCATAAGCAGGTACATACGTCTTTCGCCCTTAGTAGGAGTCTACTGTATTTCCCATAGTGTTATATGTTTCGCGAATGTCGTCACAGGAAAGAGTTTTCGATGCTTGGGTATGATCACATACATATTTATTTACCTTCAAGGAATTCCACGCTGGTATGTATGCACGTAAGCGCCAACCCATCTCGATGCATACTGCGTCAAGCATCCATCCGAGGATGCACAGGGGGGCAGCCCCCTGTTCGATTGGCGCCTAAGCAAGCACGTATATACAGCCTGATAGTGCAAGTATGTATGTCAGCCTTCAGGTGGTAGTGGACCAGGAAACTGACATGCTCTACTAACGTCCTGGTAGGTGGCATCATATAACCACGCATGCGTTTAGCTACAGATATCTCCTTCGAGCTATGCATGCTGCCCGTCCACATGACAGGATGTGTATCAAACTGGCTATCATATACCTAATATGGAGCAATTGGTGGTCCCGGAATGACGGGTACATTGTGGGCTCTGGGTAAACATGACGGCCTGGCCCCGCGGCAGGCTCTAGCTCCAACGTTAAAAGGCACTACGAAATAGTATATATGTGTACAGTACTAGTAGTGTAAGTACCTGTTCGTGTGGCTTAGCACGTAGGATGTCACCCATAATAGGAGGTAACGTTCTAAGGATGTGGCATCGAATCAAGCTAACCAAACATCAGCCACACTTCTCTCTCTTTCTCTCACACGTCATAAAATCGCTGACATTCTCACATGTTTTATGCTCCCAGATGCTCAACGAACATTAACGTTACTGGGGACTGCGATTTTACTCTCGAGAGCCACTTGGCCAAACTGATTTCACGACTCCCGCATACATAGACGAACTGGACTAACAGCCTCTCGACGACAGAGGGGGACAGCTTACCTGTAACGCGAATTCCCACTTGAATCTTCCAGGCAGCTAATCTATGGAGTAACGTGCGTGCATGAAAAGTCAGGCTCATGAAACTATCCCATTTGAATCTACCCAGGTAATTTGGCAGGAGGTTGGCTCTTGCAAGCTCTACTTCTTACTCCCAACAGCCTGACATCTCTGCATAGCATGGGTGTAACCACAGGTCTTGAATGTTAGCAACCCCCGTCATCGCCTCGACTTCAGTCTGTCGCCGCCATCTCCGCCAGCCAACTTATGACGTACTGTCCCGAAACATGAACTGCTACGGGGACATCCCCAAATCCCATAACTTCGGGCCAGAATGTCGTCTAGCACCCGTGACTCAACCCTTTCCGCCCTCCGAGGTCGACGAAATACCTCCGATAAACGCCCAGTACTTCTATAACTCCCCGATTCCCATTGATGACCCTCTCTCCGCATCCACCATTACCGCTACCACGGCCGACTCAAAGGCTTCCAAAGGTAATCTCCAGCCGTTCTCACGGGGGGATAACAATGCGCTGGAAAGGGCTTGGCTGGGCCTTGCTTCTGCCCAACGCCATCGCAACCACGCCCAGGCCCGAAGTAGTCGATGCCCCAGCCCATCCCTAGCCCGCACCAATGCCGACGAATTGACTGCCATCGTGCACGATCTGGCTGTGAAGCATGCCGAAAAGCATGCTCGTGAGGGTCCATCACGGGAAACGATGCAACCCGTCATCGATCCTGTAGACCCAGTATCCGCCCCAGGCACTACCGTAACTCTATGCTGTCGTGATCTTCTCTCCGACGTTGGGATCGCCTTACGGGCATCGTTCTGCGCTGTTGCCCGGAGACACCAGAAAGCGCTGGACAGAGAGAAGGTCGCCCAGGATGTCATGGCCGAGATGGCGACGCCGCGTACGAATTCTGAGGCATCTGTTACCACAAGGGAAAATAGGTTTAGTGGCAGGCTCTTCGACTATCCGGGTAGTCTCCCCTCTAGCAAAAGAGAGTCAGCGGACGCCTCGGTCTCTCAGGAATTAACAACAAGAGAACGGTCTCAGTCAAATGTCCGGAGTGTCTCCTTGCCCGCCACAGACCGGGACGTGCCTTCTGTTGCCAGGTCTTCACTCCCAGATCATGGCATCTCAGGTAGGCCCTTTGTACGAGTAGATACACCAGAACCCACCATGTTCTCTCCGCCGTCCTCACTGCCGAGAGCTGCCACGTCAAGCTTATATAGCAAAGCAACTAGACTTTCTGGTGTAGAAGAGAAACAGATTGATGTCACAGACGCCCCCGGCACTCCGCTTCCACAAAGCGAGAAAGAGCAGCAACACGATTCCGTCGATGTACCCGTTGGGGTCTCTAGGCTTCACAAAGTCTCGCTCCCGGCGTTGCAGATGAAACCAATATACTGGTCCCCAGTTAATGACATCGCCACCGTCATGAGGGCAACTTGGTTCTATAGGTAAGAGTCGTTGTACTCGTGGGATGGGTGTGGCTCGTTGACGTCGCGTAGAGATGATATGAGACCGCTCGATCCCGCTGTTGCCAATCAGCTAGAAGCAGGCTATCGAGAGCTCAAGCCTCACACCGAGACTTGGGCTGATGAGTTGAGATCCGCAATAGAAGTAGGCCCGTTAGGGGAAGAGAAGGTGTCGCACCCGCTATGGCCAAAAGAGCCTAAATCTTCGGCCAGGGAAAGAACAGAAGACGTCGAGCCACCAATATCAAGCAACCCCTTCTGTGCAGCACGTTGTTTCCGTGGCGAAGCAGCTGCGGAAGGGAGTCTGTTACTTACCTCTAACGAGGACAATACAGCGTCGGCTCCGGCGCAAAAGAAGTTCGCGCAATACCACGTCATATATAAGGACGGCACCACGGCATTTCTTCTCAAACCGAGCTTGAAACCCTCGGCGTACTACGGTAGAAGGCCAGTCGCGAAGATAGCTAAGGGCTTCACGGTTGGCATCCCGGTTGTGCGAGGATTTGACTACGAAGCATGGATGAAAAAACACCGGAAGAAACAGACACAGCAGCAATACTCTCAACGATATGGGTTTGCCGGTGAAAATGACAGCCAGAGGCCTGGGCAAGGTGTTTGCGCTGCCTGCAAAGCTGAGAAAGAATGTGGCCAAGTCAGCGACCTAGTATTGGTGGTCCATGGTATTGGCCAGAAATTGGCAGAACGCGTCGAGACTTACCATTTCACACATTACATAAACGCCTTTCGACGAGCCATCAACGTAGAGCTTCGGAACGAAGCCGTTAGGGCAGTGTTACGGGATGGCCAAAATGGCATTATGGTACTTCCAGTGAACTGGAGACAAAATTTGTCGTTTGAAGAAGGGGGCCCGACGAAAGAAGAGGACAAGGACACCTACAGCCCGCAGGGTTTCGGCCTCAGGGATATTGAACCCAAGACCATCCCGGCCGTCCGCAGTATGATTTCTGATGTCATGTTTGATATTCCGTTCTATATGTCACATCACAAGCCGAAGATGGTGGCGGCCGTGGTCAGCGAAGCAAACCGAGTCTATAGGCTCTGGTGCCAGAACAATCCGGGATTCTCGAAGAGGGGAAGGGTCCATGTGATCGGACATTCGCTTGGGAGCGTTATGTCACTCGAGGTGCTATCGCGACAGCCCACATTCGTACCCCCGTTGCAGCTAGAGAATCCCATGCAACTCGACCATTTCGAATTTGATACAAAAAACCTGTTCCTCCTAGGTAGCCCGGCGGCGTTCTTCTTGCTCCTCGAAAGAGGAGCTCTAATGCCTCGGAGAGGGCGCAAGAAACCAGGTGCAGACCCGGCTGATACCGTGTCGGCAGGCGTAGTCGGCAATGCAGGCTCGTTCGGCTGCATCGCCGTGGACAACATCTACAATGTCCTCGCAAGGGAAGATGCTGTTGCTTACTTACTAAACGGCACTGTGGACCCGACCTACGCAGCTAGTTTAAAAACAGCATATGTCCCGAGCACGACCACCTCCTTTTTGCAGTCTATGGGCAACGCGGTGATGAGCATGGTGCCTGGGGTCTCTTCTTCCAACGCCTCGGCCAATCCCGGCGTTTCCAGACCTCCAGCAGTACGCCTGCCTTCCCAACTAGAGTTAGAGGTCCACGATTTCACGCGCGAGGAGATCGCGGAGAAGAAGGCGTATCTGCTGAATGATAACGGCCAGATCGACTACTTCCTACGGTCGGGCGGCGGCCCTCTCGAGTTGCAATACCTGAATATGCTCAGTGCACACTCGAGCTACTGGGTGAACCACGACCTTATTCGCATGCTCTGTATGGAAATCGGCAGGAAGCCGGGTAAGGCGAACACGTTGCCGGCCATGAGGGCGGTGAAAGCCACCAAGCGGATTATCCCATCGACGAGTTAGATGGCGGGACCAACTTAGATAGATAGGTAGATGCTTGGTTTCCCATGGTCGTTAAGGCATTAACTCGGCCCAACGCAGTTTTAATTAGACATTGCCAGCATGTATAGAGCGAATACCCTTCGCGTGTTCTATCCTTCTACTTGAAATATGTAACATCAACATGTTCTCTTCAGACATCAATAAGTCGTTCTCATCATCCTCATCTTAACTTTATCTCGTTAATCTGCGATCTGTATGCCAAACTCAGCCAATACGAAATAAAAGGGGGGAGAAAAACAGGGCTGAGTAGACCTTGCTGCACGAAATCGAGTTTTTTCTACAAGAATGCCAGAGAAAAACTCACCCAGTTGATGTCCCTATGTGATGTCTGTTTCGAATATCGCAAGTTAACAGTTGTCTCCCAACCAGCAGATTCGCTTACCCCCCCGGCCCCCCCCCCCCCCCCTTTTTTTTTGGGAGGCGGGGTGGGGGGCTCCTTTTCATGCATGCTCTACGCTCAGGGAAGTGGTACCCGGGATTTGCGCATTGGTTACCATGGGTCGCGGAAGTTAAAAACGGCAACGCCGTTGCATCAGAGCTACGGAGGAAGAGCCGTCTGCCTCTGCCCTAAGAAAAAAAAAAAAAAAAAAAAAAAACAACGCCCCAACCGCCCAAAAAAAACAAAAAAAAACCAAAAAAAAAAACCCTTTTAATTGTGCTTTTTTCCAACAGAAATATACTATTACAACGACCTA
>QJNY01000204.1:0-129874 GCA_004155945.1 Monosporascus sp. mg162
TTTTTTTTTTTTTTTTTTTTTTTTTTTTTTAATATTAAGTCGTTTTTTGTTGGAAAAATCGTAATTTATTTTATGAGCGGACTTATATTGTTTGGACTTTAGTTGCTACCGTTTTTGCTCGAAGAGTTTTTGCGCTTAATTTTAGAATTTCGTTTAATAGCTGTTTTAGCTGTTAAGTTTTTGCTTTGTAATTATATTCCGCTGTATAGAGAAAAATACCTATATCTTTATTAATAAAGGTATTATAAGTTATTTAAGTTAATGGAAAAAATTTAACCCTGTTATTTTGCTGGTACTTAATGTAACTTTTTAAGTAACGTACCACACAAGCTCGCGGCCCACACAAGCTCGCGGCCCGTTTTTTGGCACCTTGCAACAACAAACTCAAGTTACTCAACCACAATACATCAAATTAATTCCAATCAATCGTATTATCTTGCGTTAACCGTATCTACAGCTTTTGGACAAGTGCATGCATTATATTAAAGCTTGTTGCGGACGCCATATTACTATTCCTTCCTGCCAACTCGGTCCAACCGACTAGCGCCTAACGCGTCCAAGTGAATATTTCCTCCATTTCGTACGACCTAAAGCCGACCGACTAGATAATTATTTTCGACCGAATCCTTAACCCAAATACGCGAGCATTTTTTGTCCGGCTTCAATACGTTAAAGATATACGTCGGAGAACGTGTTATAGGACGCGTTAGGAACGGGTTGGAAGCGGGTTGGGGGGCATGGGGGGTCCGTGCGGGGCGTCTTGCGGGGCGTTTTGCGGGGCGTTTCGCGGGACGTATAACAGGGCGTGTTGGACTTGATTTTGTAATAACTCGAGACCTACGTAATTATATAAATAAAACAAACGTTTCCCAAAAAAAGAAATACTTGCTATATAGGATAAACAAGGTCTTTTAGCTAGCAGAAAGGTCGTGGCAAAGAAATGCTGCTAACAGCTGCTGAAGTTAGGCGGTTACGGGCGGGTTGGCAAGAAGGAATGGCAATATGGCGTCCGCAATAAGCTTTGATATAATGCGTGCACTCGTTGAGAAGCTGTAGATACAGTTAGCAAAGAAGCATTCAATTGATTTAAGTTGATTTGAAGCGTTATGGTTGAGGTATTTGGATTGATTGTTGCGAGGTGCCAAAAAACGGGCCGCGAGCTTGTGTGGGCCGCGAGCTTGTGTGGTACGTTACTGCTTTAATATTTGATTTAAACGTTTTGTTTATCTATTTATTTATAAGTGGTATGTTGTAAAAAATTTAAATATAGCGCTTATTTGCTTAAAAAAGCTAATATTAAACTTTAATATAAAAAGTTTATTTTTATTTAAGATAATTCTTTTTAATATCTTGTATTTATCGAGGTAATATCGGATAAAGGCGTAAGTTAGTTATTTTACCGTTACGTTTCTTTTAAAAAGTAAAAAGTACTTATATTTAATAAGTCTGTTAACGATTACCTATATTCCATTATATTAAATTTTAGTAACGGGGTTTTTTAATCAGGGTAAACCGGTAATAAAATTCTAAATAATAATGTTTTAAACCATTTTTAAAATATTTATAAGCTGTAAAAATTTATAAGGCTTATATCGAATTATTTTTACTTTATTATAAATATTGCAATCCTTAACTACCTGCTTAATAATTCGTCGAAATCCTAAAAAGTTATATTTTTCCTGTCATCGTTTAATGGTTTTGAAAATACCTTGATATTTGTATAACGGATTTTCGTAAAACTTTTTAACGAATTGATTTTATTAATTTCGAAAAATGTAAATTTTACTATGGTATAATAGTTAATTTTTAGGTTATTTATTTAATTATTGTATTTTTCTTTACTTTTTTTATAATAAAAATTTCGGAATTTTGTTAAAACTTTTAAAGTAAGTTATTTTAATATTTTACATAACCGTAAGGTACCGTCCTTAATTTATTATAATACTTACATTCGGCGTTTTGGAACTGTAAAGTTGTAATTTTCTTTAGGGTTTAAAATATTTACTTAAATATTTTTTTTTCCTTTTAATATAGTAAATTTGGAAATTATATTTCGATAAAAAGATTTTTTAAGTTTCGTAACGTTTATTTAATTTTTAAATCGTTATAAACTGGGTAAAGTTTTTATAATTTAAGTAAATATTAAAAACTATTTTAGTTTCGTTAAGGAAAGGTTTTTATTTTTTAAAAACGTTAATAATCGTTAGCAACTTTTTATCGTAAATTTTATATCGAAATTTTACGTTTCGAAAAGCTTTGGAATAATAAGTTACTAGGTATTATTTTTTATTATTTTCTTATTGCTTCAGGATTACTCTTAAAGCAAAATTTAAAGCGTTTATTTTTAATCGTTTCTTTCTGTCGCCGTTAAGCAATTTTATTATTAACGTTTTAATAATTTCGTTTTTAAGTAATTAAAAAACTTTCTTATCTTTTTTTGGACATTCGAATTTTTTTCCGATATATTCCTTAATAGTTAATTTCGTTAATAGTTTAATAATCTCTTTATATTTTTTAATTAAGTTACGTACGTAACCCGTAAATCCTAAGATTTACCGGATATCGGTAATGGTTGCCTTATTAAGGATAAACCAATTTTTAATTATTTCCAGTTTAAAGTCCTAAATTTGAATTTAACCGCAAGTAAAGGTAAATCTTAAATAATTTAACTTTTGCGTATATTATACACTTTTGGCGGTATTAATTCGGATATTTGTTTTATTTAAAGCTTTAAAAACCTGGAAAATATGCTTTTTATATTTTTTTAACGTTTCGGAATAAATAAAAATGTTGTTAAGGTAAATAAAGATATATTTATTTAAAATTTTCCTAAATATAATTATAATTAGGCGTTAAAAATTGACAGGGGCGTTAATAAGTTTTAAAGGTATAACTCGGTATTCGTAATGCCCGTATATTATTCGAAATGCAGTTTTTTATTTTTTTTCTTTTTGTTATTTTAATTCGGTAATACCCGTTTCGAAAATTTAAAACGGTAAATTATTTATTTTTGCTTACGTTTTCCCTTAAGGTATTTATTAAGGTGAAAGGATAACCGTTTTTAATGGTAATATTATTTAGCTATCGGTAATCGATTACGCGTCGATAAACCGGATTTTTATCTTCATCGATTTTTTACTTACCGTTTTTGATTTTAGGTATTATAAGTATAAGATATCCTGTAAGGAATTCGGATGGTTATATATAACTTTTCTTTAGATTTAACTAAATGTTTTTTTATAAAGTTTTTATTTTTTTGGATTTATGTAATAAATTTTGTAAAGCTTAAAATAATATCTTTTTTTAATAGGTATATAATAATCCTATTATTTATATAAAAATAATTTATAATTTTTTTATACTTAAAATATCTTTCGAATCGTTAATACTTTAAAGGTATAATACTGGCAAAATTTAAAACTTTAGCTTTTCGGATAATATAATAAACTTTTTTAGACTTTCTTTTAACAAAAGTTAATTCGTAATTTTAAAAAAGCTACCGAATTTTCCAATTAATTAGTAAATTACTGGAATTAAGTTATAGTATTTCCAGAATAATATCGTAACCTGATATATCGGCGATATCCAAAATAAAATGCTTTTGGTATCCTTAAATCTATATTAAAAAATTTTAGTTTTTTTAAAAATTCGTCCGCTATCGTATTAGGAAAAACTTTTATTAACTATACGTAATTTGTAGATCTTTAACTTATATCATTAAAGAATGAATAGTTTTCGGTTACCGCTGGCGAAATAAAATTACCTTTTGCTTTAAAATTTATTATGGCTTTAAAAATTTGCCTTTGGTATTAAATAAAACTTTCGATTTTATTTCGTAATCTTTTTTTTGCTTTACATAAAGTCTTAATTTACAAAGTTCCTCGATGCCTTAATTTCGAAAACCTTTGATATTTTTTAACTTCGTAGTTTTATTCGTTAAAAGGCATCTTTATTTGCGGGCTTTTTTAATTACGTATTTGGTATATTTATCGTCTATGTAAATATATTACCTTCGTTAGCTAATTTAATATTTCGCCATAATAATTTTTACCTTTAACGTTTAAAAAGCTTCCGTTTCGAAGTTAAAATTTCTGCAAGGTTTGCTTTTATATCCAAAAGTTTATGCATTAAGTATAGTATAAAGGTATAATATAAGTAACCTTAAGCAATAACTTTTCGGCTTTAATCCGAATCGGGATATAAATAATAAGATCGAAAGTATTCGGGCTATTAAAAAACTTCGATATATCTGCAATCGTTATTAAGCTTTGTAAAGGTTTTTTCGTTTTAACCGGGGTAATAATCGTTATTTTCCTTTGTTCGAAAGTAAATTAAATAATTGTTATCGTTGTAAGCCGAGAAATAAAAAAGTCCGTACTTATTAACAAAATCCTATTTAAGGGCTTCGATTTTAAAATATACCGCCCGTTTTAAAAGTTCGCTAAATTTAAGGATCTTTTGCCCATAATTATCGGGGCGTATCTGGCCATATTCGTAGTATATTTCGCACTTTTACATATCCAAATAACATTTGCATCCTAGCCTTATAACTACCTTGGAAGCTAGTTATCCGGGATAATACTTACAGGCTTTGGTTATTTGATTTTGGCAAATCGGATAACATTCGTACTCTAGGTCGCCGTTTGGTTTATAGTAAGTTATCGCGATGGTATATTCCTATTAGAAAAAGATAAAATTAATTTCCTTTTCTTTTTCGTTTTTATTATTTATTTCTTATTCGGCCGTTCGGGCCTTTTTTTACAAAATCTTTCCTTTTTTAAAATTCCTTTTAATTAAGAAACGATATTCGTTTTTATAATAACTTTTCTTGTTACAGTTAAAGTATTTAATATTCGATTTGTCCTTTTTAAGTTCTCTAAAAATGATATTCGCTTTTTTTTAGGTTTTATCCTTATTTTTGCTTTTTTTAGAATTTGCTGCTAAAATTTCGATCGTTCCTTTTTTTGTCGGATCTTTTTTTTTTCCAAGTACCTTTTAAAAGTACGTCGATCGGTAATAATGATTTTATTAATATAATCCTAAAAAGGGCCAGTTTTGGGCATTTTGTACATTTTATTTTTAACTTGTAATTTTAAGCCGTTATAAAAGGGATAAAATAATACGTTTTCTAGAAAATTAAAAACTAATACAAAGCGATTAAATTTAATTGCATATTCGGCTGTTAACTTAATTTGCTGGAAGAAATGCAACTGTTCGACCGTATATTATTCTTTATCGGAATTTTCAAATAAAATTCGCATTTTTTCCTTAAAATATTTATAATTGCCGAAGATATAATTAATTAAGTCGGAAAATTAATTAAGGTAATTTACAAAGTAATCGTTTATAATAAGTTCGGATTACGAAAAAACCTTTCCAGCAAACAGCTAAAAAATAACCATTACTTTTTGATAATTTTCTGTCAAAAAATTTTCATAAAACTTAAGGTAAAATCTAGCTTGGATTAAAAATCCTTTTATATTTATAATACCGTCGTAAGATCTTAAGAGGGTTAATTTATAGCCTTTAACCTTTAGCATTCCATAATACGCGAGGGGTAGAACAGTATTTTCGCGGAACTAATTCGCGCTAAATAAAGGTAATGTCGAAGATTTTTGCTGTCGAACAAATCTGGCATTTTCTCTTTTTACCGCCTAAAGTTCAGTTATTAAAATACGCAGCTTGTCGTTAATCGTAAGTTCTTTTTCTTTACCTTTCGGGCTGTCGGTTTCCTTTTTTTCCTTTTCCGGTTCGTTTTTTTAAACTTTAATGGTTTCCTTTAAAATTGAGGAAGGTTGTTACAGAGAAAAAAAAAATCCTCCTTAAAACCGAATAGTAAAAGAGGCCATATTATCGATTAAAGAAAAAACTTCTTTAATAAAAGGTAGGATATTTTAATCCAAATATCGATCCCTTACTAGCTAATAATAGCGATCGGATATATCGTCTATCTTCTAAACGCCGTTTTGTAATATCGTTTTTATTAGGTTTAAGAAAGCTTATATCCAACTAGGCCTTAAACCATTCGTCGGCTATTAATTAAGAAATTATCAAAATATAACGAACCTGTTACATAACTACCTGGAAACGTAATTAATATCCGAAAGAGGTTCTTAATTTGCAGGTAACAATAAAGCGAAAAATGATTTAATAATCTGTTCGTAAAAAAAATTTGCGGACTTTCTTTTCAATCGTAAAACGTTACCTTTAATTAAAGATTTAGATTAATAGCTAAAAAGCGAAATTAAGTAGGTGCTATTTACAGGAGAAACTTATCCAATATATATTTTTTGGTTTTTTATGGGTATGTCGTAAATCTGCTGGATCTATGTGATCTGGTCCAGATCCATCAAATCTTCCAGATTACATTAAAATGCCAAGATACCTGTACCCGAAGTTTAACCGTAGGGTGTCCTTGCCCAGACAGGGAAAGTAGGTCCTGATTCGTAACATATCTATCGAACTTATAACGCGGTAATCGTTCCTAACTTATAGAGACCGATCCGAGATATGGAGATATAATGGCGTTACTTTAAATCATACAAATTTCGCCGTATGCGAAAAGTTTCCCGTATCTTCTATAAAATAAAAAGTACGGCTTTTTCGTAAATTAAACATAACGCAAAAAAAAATCCCTTTTTTTAAAACGTTTTAATATTGCTATTTATCGAGCTCAGAAACCGCCTTAATTAATCCGACGGTGCCTACAATTAAATAAAAATCTTTAACTTCGTTTAGCTTATTTAAAAATGTATTAAGTAAAACCCGCTTAAGTTTAATAAAAATAAATATTTAATTTATTTCTTTACCGCCGAACGGAAACGACCGCACCAAAAATATTCGCTTATCCGTCGTTTATATCAAGATTTAATTATTTCCTAAATAACTATTTTTAACGAACCGGCTTTTAATTATTTCCATGTAAATCTTTTCGGATTTAAAGGTTTTAGTATATAAATAAAATTAAGGGTATATAAGTTGTAATATAGTTTAACCGGGATAAAATTATTACAATCCTTTTTCAATATACTATCTTCGTTTTTTTTAAAAATAATATATTAAAATTGTCTCACGTAAGTATCCGCCAGTAAATAACGTATACCATTAAGGCCTTATTTTCGTCCTATTCCATAAATCGGAATTAGTCCATTTTGAAAAGTTACGGATAATACGAAAATTATCTTAATTAACTGCAAAATAAAATTAAAATTTAATAGTTATCTTGTCCTAATTAAGATCGTTCGCGGTAAATTATATATCGTTTTTTTATTATCCAAGTTTGCTACGTCGATTTCCACTGGAACCTTTATATTCTTATAAGTAACACGGATTTTGGCTTGCCAGGCCTAATTTTTCTTCGCTATTTTAATTTTTTCTGCAATGAACGGCTCGGTTTTATACCTATCGAACGCCTAATAAAATGCAAATAAGATAACTTATCTATGGCTAGCTATATTTAATCGCTTATAACCACGAACCGTTTAACCAAATCGTTGCTATAAATCTTTTATTAAAAAGCTTTTCAGTATTTTTTATTATATTACTTAATTAATGTCCGGGATATCCATACTTAGTCTAAAAGTATCGGTAAATATAACGATACGGATAAAATTATTAAGCTGCTTTAATTTATCGTAACGTCCCACACAAATGAACGGGACACACAAATAAACGGGACACTTTTTGGCACCTCGCAACAACAAATCCAAATAACTTAACCACAACACATCAAATTGATTCCAATCAATCGTATTATCTTTCGCAAACCGTATCTACAGCTTCTGGACAAGTGCACGCATTATATCAAAGCTTGTTGCGGACGCCATATTGCCATTCCTTCCTGCTAACCCGCCCGCAACCGATTAACTTCAGCAGCTATTAGTAGCAATTCCTTGCCACAACCTTTCTGCTGGCTAAAAAAACTTGTTCATCCTATATAGCAAGTATTCATCTTTCTGGGAAACGTTTGTTCTAATCGTATAATTGCGTAGGTCTCGAGTTATTGCGAAATCAAGCCCGACACGCCCTGCCATACGCCCTGCCACACGCCTCGCGAGACGTCCCGCGAGACGCCCCGCACGGACCCCCCATGCCCCCCAACGCACTTCTAACGCGTCCTATAACACGTTCTCCGACGTATATCTTCAACGTATTAAAGCCGGACAAGAAATGCACGCGTATTTGGGTTAACGATTCGGTCGAGAATAGTTATCTAGTCGGTCGGCTTTGGGTCGTACGAAATAAGGGAAATATTAGCTTGGACGCGTCAGGTGCTGGTCGGCTGCGGGAGGGTTAGCAGGAAGGAATGGCAATATGGCGTCCGCAACAAACCTTCATATAATGCGTGCACTTGTCCAGAAGCTGTAGACACAGTTAGCAAAGAAGTATTCGATTGATTTGAGTTGATTTAAAGTGGTGTGGTTGAGTTATTTGGGTGTATTGCTGGGAAGTGCTAGAAAGTGTTGCGCTCGCTTGTGTGGCACGTTAAATGATAATATTAATAATAATACGTAACTTGTTAAGCTGAACTTAAAGAATATTAATTAATAGCTTAGGTACATTAATTAACAGGAAATCTAAATACGTTTAATTTAAACGTTAATCTTTGAATATAAGAAAAATAACAATGTCGATTTCGGGACGATTAATATTAAAACGCCGGATCTTTATCTTATAACGATATCTAGTTAAACTTTCAGCTTTATTAAAATCTCTATATTTCGCAATCTTTTTCTTCATATTACCGCTAGCAGTTACCGTATATGTAAACAAATATACGTAAACAGGGAAAATAAAACACAGATTACGGATATTAATATATTCAGGCCGGAAATTTTTCCATTCCGATAATAAATATACTTTATTAATAACAATTAAGCCATATAGTCGTTCGAAAATAAGATTTAACATAATAATCTAGAATTAATTGCTTAATACTATTTAAAATTAAAAATAATATAATTACATTATCCGGCAGCTATACGTTCGAATATTTATAAATTAAGTTTTTTCGTTTCTGCAAATATTAAAATAAAAGCAAAACGTTATATTACTAATACAAAAGTTCGTTATTCTTTAGTTAACTTAATTAAGGGTACGACTTAAATAATAATTAAATCGGTTAACGTGCCAGACAAGCGAACGGCTTATTCTCAGCACCTTGCAACAACACACTCAAATTACTCAACCACAACACATCAAATTGATTCCAATCAATCGTATTATCTTTCGCCAGCCATATCTACAGCTTCTAAACAAGTGCACGCATTATACCAAGGGTTATTACGGACACCAGGTTGCCATTCCTTCTTCTTAAGCCGACCGCAACCGATTAACTTCAGCAGCTACAAGCAGCAATTCTTTGCTACAACATTTCTGCTGGCTAAAAAAACTTGTTTATCTTATATAGCAAATATTCATCTTTCCGGGAAACGTTTGTTTTAATCATTCACTTGCGTAGGTATCGAGTTGTTGCCAAATCAAGCCCGACACGCCCTGCCATACGCCCTGCCACACGCCCTGCCACGCCCCGCGAAACGCCCCGCACGGACCCCCAACACGCCCTCCAACGCGCTCCCAACCCGTCCTATAACACGTTCTCCGACGTATATCTTCAACGTATTGAAGCCGGATCAGAAATGCTCGCGTATTTAGGTTAAAGATTCGGTTAATAATCGTTTTCTCGACGCTCGGCTTTAGTTCTTGCGAAATGGGGGTAATATTAGCTGGGACGCGTTAGGGGTCGGTCGGTCGCAGGCGGGTTAGGAAGAAGGAATGGCAATACGGCGTCCGCAACAGGCCTTAATATGATGTGCATGCTTGGAAGGAAGCTGGAGATATAGTTAGCAAAGAAGTATTCAATTGATTGGAATTGATTTGAAGTGTTGTGGTTGAGTAATTTGAGTGTGTTGTTGCAAGGTGCTGAGAAATGAGGCGCTCGCTTGTGTGAGCCGTTCGCTTGTGTGCTACGTTATCAAAAAAAAAGCTTAAATAATTAAAGATTTTTTAAAGCTTATTTTAACAACGAAAAAGATATTAAGTTTTCCGAAAACTAAATTATACACCGTATTTATTTATTCCTTCCGTGGAATACGGTTTTACCCGCCAAACATAACGCCTAATATAGAACGAACAAACTAATAGCGTAGAATTTCCGTAAAATTATCGGCCGTACATTTAATGTTAGCGTATAGGTTAATTACGTTTATATCAGTAAGAGACCGGTAAAGCTATCGGATAAGGATAAACGGTTCGCTTTAAAGGATTAAATCTTCGAAAGATTAAAATATTTACTTCAAATCTTTTAATACATCGTACGCATTTAGCTAATTAAGAAAAGAAAATATGCTTCTGAACTTATTATAAGTGATCTTAAGCCTTATATATTATTATTTTAGCTTATAACGTTATATTATTATCGTGCTGGCTAAAAGAGGGTAAAAAGTTATAAAACGTTGCAAATAAAATTTTCGGCCATTTTCTTTTCTGTAATGGTCTTTACTTTGTCTTAATTAGGATTGGAATAATATTAAAAGATAAAAATTTTAATTTTGCGTTAAGTTATATAAATTATGGGAATCAGAACTTCGCAACTAATATATATTACGGAAGTTGACAATGATAATTTTTACGAATTTGTATAGAAACGTAACAAATAAGGCTAAAAAATCACAGCTTGATATTAGGCCCTATTTTTAAGGTTTTGTTGTTTTTGTAAACCGTTTTCTTAAAAAGGTTTAGTCGATACATCTAACTCTTGCAGCTACTTCTTGATCAAAAGCGCTAGCCACGGCTGCGCCTCTGGCGCAGCCCCAACCTCAAAAATGGGGCCTGATCACGATGAGGCAATAACTCAACAACAACATATCACATTGATTCAAATTAATCGGATTCTTCTTCGCTAGCCGTCTCTACAACTTCTTTACAAGTACGCGCATTATGTCCGGGCTTGCTGCAGACGCCACACTTCTGTTTCTTCGTTTCAACCCTCTTACGACAATCTCTTCCAGGTGGTGTTAGCTACATTTTTTCACTACCCTCTTCTTTTTGGGTTAGAAAAGCTTGTCTCTTTTACATAGTAAGTATTCCTTCTTTCTAAAGACGTTTCTTTTTAATCCTGCGACGTTTGCTTAAAATATAGTTCGTTTCGCGCAATTAAGTAGTTTCTTTCCCAAAAAAGGTATTTTCGTATAAAAATAATAAATTACTTTAGGTCAAAAAATTAACCGATTTAAGTATTCTTATAAACGAATTCCTTTAATAATTTCTAACCTTCCTTTTTAAATAACGTCCTTATTTTATTACTTTGCGGATAGTTCTAAGAGTTTCCGTTAAGGAGAAAATAAAACCGGCGGAGATAAGCGAGAAAATAATCAGCATAAGCATAATTAAAAGAACTTCTAATTCAAAAAAAACGTTATTAAAATCGAATAAAACAAAATCAGCTTTCGCGAATTCAGATTTAATATTATCGGACGTTATAGCAGCTTGGAACGCGTTATAAAAGCCGGTATAAAAAATTTTTCTTTAGCAATATAGGTATAATAACGTTGCATTAAGTTTTCGATATGCCGCAATAAACGTGTTTCAAAACAAAAAAGAAACAAAATACGTTAAAAGGTTAAAGCCGATGCGAAAGATGCGTAGATATACAAAGCGTAATAATATTATTATTAACGCAATATTTTTCAAATTCAATCGAATGGTAATTTTCGTAGCCGTCGAGGATAAAGAACCGTTTCGAACCTTTCGTACGCGTCCGAATATGTTTATCAAAACGCTAAATCTATTCGAAACCTAATTTATTTATTATCTAGCTATTATTAAATAAACGTTACGAAACGTGGATAAATTTTTTTTCCAAATTTAATTTCCGAATTTATTATATTAAAAAAAACTCTTTTAAGCAGATATCCTATATAGGAAAGGAAATTACGACTTTAACGTTCCAAAACGTGGAATACAAATATTACGACAGATCGAAAACGGCACTTTATAATTGTACGAAATACTGAAACAATTTACGTCAGAACTTTTAACGAAATTCCGAAATTCTTATAATAAAAAAGAACTAAAGGAAGTTTAACGATTAGATTAATAACCTAAAAATTGACTGCTATATTATAGTAAAACTTACATTCCTCGAAAATAACAAAAATAATTCGTTAAAAATCTTTACCAAGATTTACTATACACATATTAAAGTATTTTTAAAACTATTAAACGATTATAAGAAAAATATAACTTTCCAGAATTTCGACGAATTATTAAACAGATAATTAAAGTTGTAATATTTGTAATAAGGCAAAAGCAACCCCATATAAGCTCTATAAATTTTTAAATCCTATAAATATTTTAGAAAAAGCTTAAAATATTATTATCCAGGACTCTATTACCGGTTTACCCTTATCAAAAAAAACCCGATATGAAAGTTTAATATGATAGAATATAGGTAATTGTTAACAGATTTATTAAATATAAATACTTCTTACCTTTTAAAGAAAATGCAACGGTAAAATAACTAACTTAGGTCTTTATTCGATATTACCTCGACAAATATAGAATAACGTCATACACAAGCACCCTGGATGCACAAGCACCCTGGATGAATTTTGGCACCTCGCAACAACAAATTCAAATAACTCAACAATAACATATCGCATTGATTCAAATCAATCGGATTCTTCTTGGCTAGACGTATCTACAACTTCTTCACAAGTACGCGCATTATGTCCGGGCTTGCCGCAGACGCCACATTTCCGTTCCTTGGTTTTAACCCTTTTGCGACGACTTTCTCCAGCTGCTGTTGGCTGCATTTTTTTACCACCCTCTTCTTTTTGGGCCAGAAAAGTTTATCCCTTTTATATAATAAGTATTCCTCCTTTTTAAAAACGTTTATTTTTGGTCCTGCAACGTTTGCTTAAGGTATGGTTCGTTTCGCATAATTGGACGTTTTCTTCCCGAAAAAAAGCAGCTTTATGTAACAGTAATATATAACCTTTTGTTATAAGCTTAACCGATTAAAGTATTTTGGTTAGCGAGCTACCCTGATAGTTTTTAATTTTTCTTTATAAATATTATCCTTATTTTATTACTTTACGGATATTTCTAGGGGTTTTTGCGAAAGGTAAAATAAAACCGGCGGAAGTTAACGGGAAAACGGTCGGCGTAGGTATAATTAAAGGAACTTCCAATTCGGAAAAAACGTTATTAGGATCGAATAAAATAAGCCCAGCTTTTGCGAATCCAGATTTGATGTTATTGAACGTTATAATAACTTAAAACGCGTTATAAAAGCCGGCGAAGAAACTTTCTTTGGCAATATAGGTATAATAACGTTATATTAGGTTTTCGATATAACGCGAATAAGCGCGTTTCAAAACAGAAAATCAAGATACATTAAAAGATTAAAGCCGATACGAAAAATGCGCGGCCACACAAAACGTAATAATGTTAATATTAACGCAGTATTTTTCGAATTTTATCGAATAATAGCTTTCGTAACCGTCGAGGATAAAAAAACGTTTCGAACCTTTCGTACGCGTCCGAATATGCTTGTCACAATACTGGATCCATTCGAAACCTAATTTATTTGTTGTCCAGCCATTATTACTTAATACGATTTTTTAATCGGTTGCTGGCAATGGGTTATCGCGGTACCAGGATCCAAGATAATTCTTTCCCGCCATAATAACAAATGGCGGCATAGCCTAACCTTAGAAATTAACAGCTTAAATAACTGTAACCCATTTTTCATTTCCTTATTGCGCTTATTTAGGTTTTTTACGTCTTTCGGCATTAGTAATTACCATGCCCGTTGCCATAAAAAGCCTTATTAAAAATCCAGTCTCGTCGAAGTTATAAATATTTTCTTTTACGATGCCGTACTTTACGATTGTAACCCGAATAAGCTCGAACTACTTACGAAATGTTTCTGGATTTTCGTATAAAACCCGTTAATAATCGATTTTCCGATTTAAACGCGTTTGGAATTTTTTTTGCCGTCCAACAAAGTTCGACGCCCAGTTAATTCCAACGCGTTCTGCAACGCGTTAGGTAAGCAATATATTGGCCATATCTTTAACGTGCTAAAGCCGGATAGGAAACGCTCGCGTATCTAGGTCAAGGATTCGGTCGACAATAGATATTTCTTCGGTCGGCGTCAATTTTCGCGATTTGGATATACGGTCACTTAAAAAAGATGTACCAATATATCGTACCTGTAAAGTAAAATAAGGGATTTCATATATAGAACTAAGTTTCGTATAACTAAGTTTCGGATTACGTTTTTTAGCCTGAACGGCTAAGTTCATTCTGGCGTTTTTCGTAAGCCGTTCCATGTTGTTGTTGTTAAGAAATGGACAATTGCAGATGGGTGATTGGAATGTGTGAAAAATTATCCAGGGTGCTTGTGCATCCAGGGTGCTTGTGTATGACGTTACTAGAAAAAATCATTTTAAAAAAAGATAAGCTTTTTATAATTAAATTGTTACGGTAGGGCTCAAGTCAGGTGTAACCAGTCTATTCCTATGGGGTAGAGTTAGGACAGAACTGTTACGAATTAGGACCTGCTCTCCCTATCTGGGCGAGGACACCCTACGGTTAAACTCCGGAAGCAGGTATCTTGGCATTTCGATATGATCTGGAGGATCTGATGGATCTGGACCAAATCACACAAATCCAGCAGATCTACGACATACCCATAAAAAACCAAAGGATATATAATAAATAGGTTTCTCCTATAAATAGCACCCACTTAATTTAGCTCCTTAATTATTAATTTAAATCTTTAATTAAAGGTATCGTTTTTCGATTAAAGGAAAAGTCCGCAAATTTTTTTAACGAATAAATTACTAAATTATTTTTTATTTTATTATTACCTGCAAATTAAAAATCTTTTTCGGATACTGCTTATACTTCCAGGTGGTTATATAACAGGTTCGTTATATTTTGATAACTTTTTAATTAATAACCGACAAATAGTTTAAGGCCTAATTAAGTACAAGCTTTCCTAAACCCAATAAAAACGATATTACAAAACGGCGTTTAGAAAATAAACGATATATCCGATCGCCATTATTAATTAATAAAGGATCAATATTTAAATAAAACATTTTACCCCTTATTAAAAAAGTTTTTTCTTTAATTCTTAAATCGATAATATGGCCCTCCTTATTATTCGGTCTTAAGGAGGACTTTTTTCTTTTCTGCAACAATCTTTTCCGGCTTTTAAGGAAACCATTAAGGTCCAGGAAAACGAACCGGAAAAGGAAGGAAAAAAATCCGACAGCCCGAAAGGTAAGGAAAAGGAATTTACGATTAACGACAAACTGCGTACCTTAATAACTAAACTTTAAGCAATAAAAAAGAAAAATGCCAAATTCGTTCGATAGCAAAGATTTTCGATATTGCTATTATTTAACGCGAATTAATCCCGCAAAAATACTGTTTTACCTTTTGCTTATCAAAAAATGCCAAAGGTTAAAAGTTATAAGCTAACCCTTCCAAAACCCTACGACGGTACCACAAATATGGAAAAATTCTTGATCTAGGCCAAACTTTACCTTAAGTTTTATAAAAAGTTTTTAACGGAGGATTATCAAAAAATAATAACTATCTTTTAGCTGCTTGCCGGAAAAGTTTTTTCGTAATCCGAACCTATTATAAACAATTACCTTATAAACTACCTTAATTAATTTTCCGACTTAACTAACTATATTTTCGGTAATTATAAACATTTTGAAGAAAAAATACGAACTTTATTTAAAAATTCCGACAGAAAACAGCATGCGGTCGAATAATTACACCTTTTCCAATAAACCAAGTTAATAGCCGAATATGCAATTAAATTTAATCGCCTTACGTTAATTTCTAATCTCCTAAAAAACGTACTGTTTTATCTTTTTTATAACGGCCTAAAATTACAAATTAAGGATAAAATGTACAAAATGTTTAAGACTGGCCCCTTCCGGGATTATATTAACAAAACCATTATTGCCGATCGACGTATTTTTAAAAAAATATTTGGAAAAAAAGAGATCCGATAAAAAAAAGGACGATTAAAACTTTAGCAGCAAATCTCAAAGAAGTAAAAACAAGGATAACACCTAAAAAAAAGCAAATATTACTTCCAGGAAGCTTAAAAAGGACAAGTCGAATATTAAATGCTTTAACTATAGCAAAAAAGGCCATTACAAAACGAATGTTGTTCCCTAGCCCAAAAAAACTTTAAAAAAGAAAATATTTCTTAAAAAAAAGCCCGAACGGCTGAACAAAAAACAGACAGTAAAAACGAGGAAAAAAAGGAAGTTAATTCCACCTTTTTCTAACGGGAATATACCATTACGACGACTTACTATAAACCAAGCGGCGACTTAAAATACGAGCGTTACCCGATTTACCAGAATTAAATAGCTAAAGCTTGCAAATATCATCCCGGATAGCTAGCTTCTAGAGTAGCTATAAAGCTAAGATGCAAATGTTATTTAGATATGCAGAAGTGCGAAATACATTACGAATATGGCTAGATGCGCCCAGAATTTAACAACTACGAACAGAAAACCCTTAAATCTAGCGAACCCCTAGAACGGACAATATACCTTAAAACCGAAACCTTTAAACAGGACTTTGTTAACGGGTACGGACTTTTCCATTTCTCGGCCCATAACGATAACGATTATCCAATTCACTTTCGAACAAAGGAAAACAACGATTATTAGCCCGGTTGGAACGAAAAAACCTTTATAGAACCTGATAACGATTGCAGATATATCGAAATCTCTCGATAGCCCGAATACCTTCGATTTTATTATTTGCACCCCAAATTAAATTAAAGCTGAAAAGCTATTACTTAGGGTTGCTTATGTTATACCCCCATGTTATGCTTAATACATAAACTTCTGGATATGGAAGCAAACTTTGCAAAAATCTTAATTTCGAATCGAAAACCTTTCCAAACGTTAAAGGTAAAAATTATTAAAGTAAAATGCTAAATTGGTTAACGAAAGTGGTACACTTATATAAACGATAAATGTACCAAATACGTAATTAAGAAAGCCCGCGAATAAAAACGCCTTTTAACGAACAAAATTACGAAGTTAAAAAACGGCAAAGGCTTTCGAAATTAAGGCATCGAGAAATTTTGCAAACTAAGACCTTATATAAGGCAAAAAAAAGATTACGAAGCCAGATTAAAATTCCTATTCAGTACTTAGGCCAAACTTTTAAAGCTATAATTAATTTTAAAGCAGAAAGTAACTTCATTTCGCCAGCCGTAATCGAAAAATATTACATTTTTTAAAGGTATAAGTTAAAGTTTTACAAATTACGGCTAATTAACGGAAGTTTTTCCTAATACGATAACGGACAAATTTTTAAAAAAACTGAAAAACTTTTAATATAAATTCAAAAGCACCAAAAACATTTTACCTTGGATATCGCCGATATATTAAATTACGATATTATTTTAAGAATGCCATAACTTAACTTTAGCAATCCGTTAATTAACTAGAAAACTCGCCAGCTTTCTTGGAACTACGAATTAACTCTTATTAAAAAAAGATCTAAAAAAGTTTGCTACATTATCCGAAAAGCCAAGGTATTAAATTTTGCCAATACCATACCCCTAGAATATCAGCAATTCGAACAACTTTTTAAAGATAAAGAAAATTACGAATTACCCCCATACAGATAATGGAACTATCGTATACTTATTAAAAAAAAGCATCACCTTAAACTTTATAAAATCTACCACATAAATCCAAAAAAGGCAAATGCCTTATAGAAAAATATCCAGTTAAACTTAAAAAAAAAGTTACATTTAACCATTCGAATCTCCCGCAGGATACCCTGTACTTATAATATCCAAAATTAAGAACGGCAAGCAAAAAATCGACCAAAATAAAAATCCAATTTATCGACGCATAATCGATTACCGACAGCTAAACAATATCACCATCAAAAACGGTTATCACTTAACTTTAATAAATACCTTAAGGGAAAACGCAAACAAAGCTAAATAATTTACCGCCTTAAACCTTCGAAACGGGTATTACCGCATCAAAATAATAAAAAAAGAAAAATGGAAAACTACCTTTCGAATAATATACGGGTATTACGAATACCGAATTATGCCTTTAGGATTTACTAACGCCCCTGCCAATTTTCAACGCCTAATTATAAGCATATTTAGGAAATTCCTAAATAAATATATCTTTGTCTACCTCGACGACATCCTTATTTATTCCGAAACGTTAAAAAAGCATAAAAAGCATGTTTTTTAGGTTTTTAAAGCTTTAGATAAAGCAAATATCCGAATTAATCCCGCCAAAAATATATAACATACGCAAAAGCTAAACTATCTAGGATTTACCCTTATCCCCAGTCAAATTCAAATCCAGGATTCCAAATTAAAAGTAATCAAAAACTGGCCTATCCTTAATAAAGCAACCGTTACCGATATCCGGCAAATCTTAGGATTTACGAGTTACGTACGTAACCTAATTAAAGGATATAAAAATATTGTTAAACTATTAACGAAACTTATTATTAAAAAGTATGTTAAAAAAGAATTCGAATTTTCAAAAAAAGCTAAGGAAATTTTTTAACTATTTAAAAACGAAATTATTAAAGCGCTAATAATAAAATTGCCCAACGCCGACAAAAAAAACGCTTAAAAATAAACGCCTTAATTTATACCTTAAACGCAGTTTTAAAATAACAAAAAGATAATAGGAAATAGTACCTAATAGCTTATTATTTTAAGGCCCTTCGAAACGCAAAGTTCCGATATAAGATCTACGACAAAGAACTGCTAGCGATTATTAACGTTTTTAAAGAATAAAAACCTTTTTTTAACGGAACTAAAAAGCCTTTCGATATTTATTCAGATTACAAAAACCTTACCCGGTTTATAACGATTTAAAAGTTAAGCAAACGTTACGAAACTTGGATAATTTTCTTGTTAAAATATAATTTCCAAATTTACCATATTAAAGGGAAAAAAAACATTTAAGCAAATATTTTAAATCGTAAAGGAGATTACGACTTTAAAGTCCCAAAACGCCGAATGTAAAAAATGTAACAAATTAAAAACGGTACCTTACGGTTGTATAAAATACTAAAGCAATTTACTCTAAAACTTTTAACGAAATTCCGAAATTCCTATAATAAGGAAAAGCAAAAAAAAGTGCAATAATTAAATAAACAATTTAAAAATCAGCTATTATACCGTAGCAAAATTTATATCCCTCGAAACTAATAAAAGCAATTCGTTAAGGAATTCCATAAAAATCCGTTATATAAATATTAAAGCATTTTCAAAACCACCAAACGATTACAGGAAAAATACGATTTTCCAAAACTTCGACAAACTGTTAAGCAGGTAATTAAGGATTGTAATATCTGCAATAAAACAAAAGCAACTTAATATAAGCTTTATGAACTTTTACAGCTTACAAATATTCCAGAAAAGGCTTAGAATATTATTACTTAAAATTTTATTATCGGTTTACCCCTATTAAAAGATCCCGTTACTAAAGTTTAATATAATAAGATATGGGTAATCGTTAACAAACTTATTAAATATAAATACTTCTTACCTTTTAAAGGAAACGTAACGGCAAAATAACTAACTTACGCCTTTATCCGATATTACCTCGATAAATATGGAATACCAAAAAGAATTATTTTAAACAAAAACAAGGTTTTTATATTAAAATTTAATATTAGCTTTTTTAAATAAATAAGCGCCAAACTTAAATTTTTTACAGCATATTACCTATAAATAAATGGATAAACAGAACGTTTAAATCAAACATTAAAGTAATATTTGAAAGGTTACATTAATTACCAATAAAATAATTAAGTTAAATTTTTTTTCTATTAATTTAAGTAACCTATAATACCTTTATTAACGAAAATATAGGTATTTTTCCCTATACGGCAGTATATAATTACCAAGCGGAAATTTAACGGCCAAAATAATTCCTGGACGAAATTCCAAAATTAACCGCGAAAGTTCCGCAAGCAAAAACGATAATAATTAAAATCTAAATAATATAAGTTCGCTTATAAAATAAATTACGATTCCTCCAATAAAGGATAACCCAGTATTACAATAAAAAGAAATTAAAGGACCAATTTTGTTAAAAGGAAATAAAATTTATTTGTTACGCCAAAAACAAAACGCAACTTTAAACATTTTCCAAATTAAAATAAAAAAACCTAGTAATAAGCTTAATTTCAAAAGCTTAATCCGTTTAAAAGCGATAAAGTTATTTCTAAAATTAATTACCAACTATTACTACCCAAAACAATAAAAATATACTCTATTTTCCATATTTTTTTGCTTAAACCAATACCTAAAAACGTTCCGTTAAAAACTAATTTAAAAGTCGAAAAAGACGACGATAAGTACGAAGTTAAACGAATACTGGATTTTAGGGTAATTAAAAATAAGGTCCAATATCTGATTAAATAAAAGAATTATTTATACGAAAAAAACACTTAAAAACCCTTTAAGCATTTAACGAATACGAAAGGCCTAATTAAAACGTTTTACCGCCAGAATCTTAACCGACCGTCTTTAATACGGCCAAAGTTGCAAGGAATAACGGCCCAATACCCAAATCCAACCCTTTAACGTCCTAATCGAAAAAAAGCGATACCTCCGTTATGGCATTCATCTCGAAAGCAAGCCGAACTTGTTCTGTTTCCATGCGACGTTATTTTTTTTTCTGTTTTTTTTTTTCTTTTAATTAATTCAATTTTAAACTTTCTTTTAACATTTCTAAAGCCCTTTTCTTAAGAAGATCTTATTAAAGACGTAAACGTTTCAATCTTTTAATAAATTCCATCGTTTTTCTTTCCGCCGCTTCCTAGTAAACCAAAAATTTATCTTTAAATTTTCGCTATTTTTTTTCCAAGCAAAATCGTACTTTATTTACCTTTTTTAACGAATTCATAATCAAAACGTTATAAAAAGAACGCTGGCGACGAATACAGCAGTTGCAACTTAAAAATTCGACTGCAAAAGAACAACCGGTTTTTTCGAAACGGATACAGTTGGAATATGGAAAACCTTCCGTACCAAAGCTTTTAATTAAATCGGTACGGGTATCCCTAGAATCTCGTTAACCCAAACGGAAATTTCTTTTCTATTTCTGCCCGTAATCTAGTATGTCGAAACATTAGCAAAAAGGGTTTTAAAAAGTCAGATTCCGCCTGGAAAATTTCTTACCGTTTTATCTTTAGGATAAAGATTTTAGGAAAAGGGAAATGGTATTACGAATCAGAACCTGCTTTCCCTATTTAGGCGAAGATACCCTACGGCTAAATTCCGGAAGCAGGTATTTTGGCATTTCGATATAATCTGGAGGATTTGATGGATCTGGACCAAATTATATAAATCCAGCAGATCTACGACATACCCATAAAGAACCAAAGGATATATAATAGATAAGTTTCTCCTGTAAATAGCACCCACTTAATTTCGTTCCTTAGTTATCAATCTAAGTCTTTAATTAAAGGTATCGTTCTACGATTAAGGGAAAAGTCCGCAAATCTTTTTAACGAACAGACTACTAAATTATTCTTCGTTTTATTGTTACCTGCAAATCAAGAACCCCTTTCGGATACTGCTCATACTTCCAGGTGGTTGTGTGACAGGTTCGTTACAAGAACAGACTCTTGTCCTTTTATAAGGATAGATAGAGGCCTAGGGCCCTTATATGGAATGAAAGCAGTGAGGGGTTCAAGTAAGGAGGGTAGGTTACGTAAGGTGTGCCGTAAGGTGTGCCAGCCCCAGGCTGCTAGGCCTGCTGTGACAATTATCTCCCCCTTTTCTGTAATACCAGCCCGGCATTATGTATGTATATAGTAGGTAGGGATAATATCGTCAAGTGATATGTTTTTGTTGTTATGATCTGAGCTATCTAGGATGGGGTTTGTTATGCTTATAAGTGTGTACGATAATCCTAAAGTAACCGCCTTATTTTGCATTTGTTTTTACTCACAATTAATTTAGTTCCGTATATATACATATAAATATTACCTAGTTTTCCTAACTTTCCAACTTTTCTTTTTCCTTTTGCAAACCTAATATTATTTCCTTTTACGTTCGTTAAAGTACTTTATATTCGTTCATTTTTCGGGTTTTAATTATACGTTTTTCAACCTTATTTTTACGTTTTTAAATTAATTATTATTTTTTTCAAAATTAAAGTAAAAAGATACGTAACCGCCGCTATGGTTTGCGTTCTTATGGCGTAATTCCTATTCCCGGTGCTTACGTATGTCGCCCTTATTTCGGCAAAGCCGAGGATACTTTTCGTCCTTACCAAGGTTTTCTTTTTAAAGTTTTTTGCATATTTGGATTTCCGGATTTTTTTACTTGTATTGGTTATTTTGGTAGTTATAATATATGCAAGCCTGTAAGTTGATTCGCTTTTTATTCGCTTTACTTTTATTAACGTATCGGTTATTTTTAAAAGTGCTTTACCGTTATAACTTTCGCTATAATTTGCTTTTAAAAGTTTATCGAATAGTCGATTAAGATATTCGATTAGCTGGGCGAGGACGACGATGGTAACTTTATTTAAGGTGCAGATTTTAACTAACGTATCTTTTTCGCTGTTGCCTAGTACTGCTTTACTTAGGCCTTTTTCCGGATTTTTTTACTTATTGGGTAAAGTTTGGTCTAACCGGCAAGGTCGGTATTATTGCAATAAGTTGCTCCATTTTTCTTATTGTTCCGGGCGTAATTTATTAATATTTTATCGTTTTAGGTGGCTTATCGTAAATACCAGTTAATGGTTGTTAATCGTCGTACCCTATTTTCCTTTCGTTATACGGCTTCCGCGCCTTTGGTTATAAGTACCTCCGATACTTTAACGATTCTGCTCCGTAACTGATAGGATTAGTCTATTGTTAAAAAGAAGGTTTACCGTTGTTAAACGTTCCCGCGTTTGCTGTTTAAGGACCGCGGCTTTGGCGCCTGGCTTGCGGCTTATATAGCGTTTGTTTAAAAGATGGAGGAAGCTTTTCGCCGTAGCGATAATGCCTTTTGCTTTGGCTTGGAGGACTTAGATAGAGATAATTAAAATAACGAGCTGGCTCGTTTTGCTGTTAATATACGAGACTTCCTGGCTTAATTCGGTAAGGTTTTAAGGTAGCTTCGAGCTTTTTAAAGAACTGGGTTAAATTTTTAATATTGTAATTAAAGATATATAATTTTATAAATTTTCCGGGGCGGTATTATTAACGTTTCGGTATTTTTTAGTAATAAAAATATCTTTATACAGTTATTACTTAATTAATCTGTTCCATAATTTCGAGTTAACGAGATAACTTACTTTTTTATTGTTTTTATTGTCGATAATACCTAGTAATAACCTTTTAGGCGTTTTATATATTTTCGCTATTAACCTCTTAATTATATTCGAAAAGTTAATTTATTTACTTTATTTCGTACCATAATTACTTTTAAAAGGTACGTTAACTTACGACGTCTTTAACTTTCCATTCGGTATCTTCTTTTAATTAGTGTATTGTTAATAATTAATTAATTTTAATTATTTAAGGTTTTAATAATTAAATTAGAAAAATAAGATACAAGCGGTTATATTATTAAAAAAAAGTTAAGTAATATGCTTAGGAACCGATTTTGCTAATATCGCGGAATAATTTAATATATTTAAAAGTTAACTTATATTACTTGATTTTCAAGTTTTTTATTAATAGCTTTATTATTTGTTTTACTTTAAAAGTAAAAAACTTATACTTGTTGTTATAATTTTTTTTATATTTCGGTCCTTTTTTGTTATCCTTCTCTTAAAGTTTTTCGGATTTTTTTTTAGCTTCTAGATTTTGGCATATATTATAAAAATCCTTATCAAAGTACCTTAATTTTCGAAAAAAGTCCTAAATTTAGGTCTCTATTTATAGAAAGTTTAAAAAAGGCCTTTTCAGTAATACTGTTAACTACAAAGTTAATTATAAAGAAAACTTCGGGTAATAACTTAGGTTAAGTTAGCTATTAGTTTTCGATAAAGCAACGTAAATAATATTCGAATATATAGTTTATTTTTTTGGTTTGCTTATCGGTTTAAGGGTAAAAAGTAATCAAAAATTTTTACTTAATCTTAATATAGTAACAAAGTTTTTTCTAAAAATATATTAGTAAATATTAAGCTTCTATTAAAAATAATCCTTATAAAGGCTTTATAATAATATTCGATCTTTCGATAAACCAATTTTATAAATTTAGCATTAATAATAATAATAACAATTACGAAAAAAAAATTTTCTTCATAAATCGATTTATGATTATTTGGATCATATTAATTTTACGGCCCTAGTATTAAATTAAAAGTAATTTAGTGATAAAATCCATGGCTAATTTTTTTATAAGTAATAAAAATATAGTTAATGTTTATAATTTGCTATAGGGCCGGTAATGTTTCGCCTTGCTTCCGAAATAAATAATATAGTTCTTAACGTAATTTCGTACCTCTTTTTTTAGGTCCAGCTAAAAGTACAATTATTTAATTTGTTATTAAATTTTTCCTACGCCGAAATAACTAATAAAAAAGTTATTATAATATATTTTTAAAATTTGGTAATATACAGCTTTTTCCTCTAAGATATATAATCGATTTTTGTATTTAATTAATTTTTAATACCGATAACGTGCCAGATAAGCTCGCGAGCCGGACAAGCTCGCGAGCCAATTTATGGCACCTCGCAACAACCAACCCAAATAACTCAACCACAACACATCAAATTGATTCTAATCAATCGTATTCTCTTTCGCAAACCGTATCTACAACTTCTAGATAAATGCACGCATTATATCAAAGCCTATTACGGACGCTATATTATTATTTCTTCCTGCTAACCCGCCCGCAACTATTTAACTTTAACAACTGTTAGCAACAATTCTCTGCCATAACCTTTTTATTGGCTAAAAGAACTTGTTTATCCTATATAGCAAGTATTTATCTTTTTAGGAAACGTTTGTTTTAATCGTATAATTACGTAGGTTTCGAGTTATTGCAAATTAAATCCGACACGCCCTGCCATACGCCCTGTCATACGCCCCGCTACACGTCCCGCGAGACGCCCCGCACGGACCCCCCAACACGTCCTCCAACGCGTTTCCAACCCGTTTTATAACACGTTCTCCGCCGTATCTTTAACGTATTAAAGCCGGATAAGAAATGCTCGCGTATTTGGATTAAGGATTCGGTCGAAAATAGTTATCTAATCGGTCGGCTTTAGGTCGTACGAAATGGGGGCAATATTGGCTTGGACGCGTTAAAGAGTAATCGGTTGCGGGCAAATTAGGGGAAAGTAATGGCAACATCGCGTCCGCAACAAGCCTTAATATAATGTGCATATTTGAAAGGAGGCTGGAGAGACAGTTAGCAAAGAAGTATTCGATTAATTGGGATTGATTTGATGTGTTGTGGTTGAGTTATTTGGGTTAGTTGTTGCGAGGTGCCAAAAATTGGCTCGCGAGCTTGTCCGGCTCGCGAGCTTGTCTGGCACGTTATTCCATTAAGAATTTATAAATATATTATTTGCAAGTTCTTTTTAAATTTCCTTATATTCGGGGTTACGTTTTTAAATAATACGAATAAGGTTAAGAAATATTTCCGGGATTGGCGATTGGGCTGGGTTTTATGGCGTTTCCGTAATTTTTAATTTAGTTAAGCCTTAATTTGCTATTTACGTCCGTTTACGCGTAATTATTTAAGTTAAAACCTTGTGCTTTTCGGACGTTTTTTTTTGCGAAAATACCGTTAGTTAATATCTCCAGCTCGAAATATATTGGGAATAACTTAAAATTTACCGCTAGCTTTTTTTCGAATGTAAGTAATAATATTAAATTATCCGCTTTTTTTTCCATATAATTAAAACGTTTCGAGATTAAATTAACCGGGTTTCGTTTTTTTAATTAATATCTAATTACAAAATCGAAAAGTATAAATAATATATATTACCGGACTTATTTATTATTAAATTTCGGAATATTTATCAAGTTCCGTAAATTTATATGGTTTAACCTAACCTTTACGGTATATTTGCTGCCTTATAAATAATAACGTTAATATCGGAAAAACTTTACGATAACCATTATTTTCTAATCGGGCGTTCCGTAATTTAACTTTATATCGCTAAACCTTCGCGACTTTAACGCGATTAGGTATTACATTCTTAATTATCTTTTTATAACAAAGTTTTAAATATAACATATTTCGAAACGTCGGTTTTTACTAATATTTGCTTTTTAAGGTCGAAGTATCTTAAGAAAAGTACTTTGTTAAATACAGTTATAAGCTTCTTAAAAGTTCCTTTCCTTAGTTTATTCAAAAAACCTCGCCTTAATTTTCTTTTTAATATAGGCTTTTTTAAGCAACGAATTAAAAAAGTTGTAAGCCGTAAAAACCTTTTAACAAAACGGTAGTAAAAGTTGCAAAACTTAATAAATTATTATATAGCATAAATAAAATCGTGTTTCGGTTATTTCTGGATAGTTTTAATTTTAGCCGGGTTTATAAAGATTTCGTTCTTTAAAATTACGTATCTAAGGAATTTAATAAAAGGTTAATAAAATTAATATTTAAAAGAGTTTGCATAGAAATCGGCATTTTATAACTTTCGGATTACCTTTTGCGGGTGTTTTGTATGGGATTTTTTATTTGCCGAAAGAATTAACATATTATTAAGGTAAGTTATAAAGAAACAATCAAAAATATTTTAAAAGGCTTAATAAATATAAGTTTAAAAAATAATAAAGGTATTAATTAATTTTATAAGTAAAATAAGGAATTTATAATGCTTATAACGTATATAAAATGCGGTCGTTTATTCGTTACCCTTTTTAATACAGATTCGGTAATAAGTATTCTTAAAATCGATTTTGGAAAAGACCTTAGCTTTTGCGATACGGTTAAATAATTCCGAAATACGTAAGAAAATATAGCAATTTCTAACCGTTATTTTGTTAAGTTTACGGTAATTTGTATATAAACGTAATTTTCCTTTTTTTTTTTTAAGTACGAAAAAAATAAAGGCTTTAGCAAAGTTAGTTAATTCCCTAATTTTGCCGCAGGCTTTTATTTATTCGATATAAACTTTTAACTTTTATAATTCGTTATAAGTTAAAAAAATATATAGAAAAATAAAAAGGTTTAACATCATACACAAGTAGTCTGGATGCACAAGTAGTCTGGATGCACAAGTAGTCTGGATGGATTTGGGCACTTCCTAATAATGCACCCAAACAATTCGACCACAACACCTTAAATCAACTTAAATCAATCGTATTCTCTTTCGCTAATCGTATCTACAGCTTCTGGACAAATGCACGCATTATATCAAGGTTGTTGCGGACGTCAAATTGCCATTCCTTCCTGTCAACCTGCCGGCAACCGCCCAACGCCCAACGCGTCCAAGTTAATATTTCCCCCATTTCGTTCGACTTAAAGCCGACCGACTAGATAATTATTCTCGACCGAATCCTTAACCTAAATACGCAAGCATTTCTTGTCCGGCTTCAATACGTTGAAGATATACGTCGGAGAACGTGTTATAGAACGTTTTAGGAGCGCGTTGGAAACGCGTTGGGGGGCATGGGGGTCCGTGCGAGGCATCTCGCGGGGCGTCTCGCGGGGCGTTTCGCGGGACGTATGGCAGGGCGTATAGCAGGATGTGTCGGACTTGATTTGCAATAACTCGAAATCTACGCAATTACACGATTAAAACAAACGTTTCTCAGAAAGATAAATACTTGCTATATAAGATGAACAAGTTCTTTTAGCCAGCAGAAAGGTCGTGGCAAAGAATTGCTGCTAGGAGCTGATAAAGTTGGTCGGTCGCGGTCGGCTTAAGAAGAAGGAATGGCAACTTGGCGTCCGCAATAGGCCTTGATATAATGCGTGCACTTGTCCAGAAGCTGTAGATACAATTAGCGAAAAAGAATACGATTGATTTCAGTTGATTTAAGGTGTTGTGGTCGAATTGTTTGGGTGCATTGTTGGGAAGTGCCCAAATCCATCCAGACTACTTGTGCATTCAGACTACTTGTGTATGACGTTAATGCTAAATAAAGAATTAATTATATAATCCTTTTTTTTCAGCTAGTAAAATGTTTACACTATTAATATTAAAAAAGTTTACTTAATTTCGAACAGTTTTAAAACGTTTTCGATATTCGTAAACTTTAAAGCCGAAATATCGTCGGATTCGTCTTTAACATATATTAATTTTGGTAAGGTAATAATGGCGTAACAAGTTATCCGGTTTTTGCAAACCTTTGCAAAAGTTTTTAACGGAAGTAATTCGAAAAATAAGGTATAAAAACTGTTATATTATTAATTTAAAACCGAATCAAAAATAATATGCTAACTTGCTAATGTTGTTTATAATAATAAAATAAAACTTCCGTTTTTCCTTAAATTTCGATTAATAATAATATAAAAGCGTTTAACTTAACGGGTAATTCCTTTTTTGTTTCGAAAAATAAATTTTACCCAGTGAATTCCGTACGTAAAAATAAATATATTTCTAAATATATTTAAGCTAATAGCTCGATAAAGGGCTTGTACCAACTTATACTTTAAAACAAAATTATAATTGATTAAATCGACAGCAGCGCAAAAATCTAAATTAGCATTAATATATATAAGATATTTTTTTTCCTGGGGAAATAATTATGCATAAAATATAAAAGGTACGCAAAATAAGAACGAAAAAAATAAAGATTAAGCTTAAGTTTAATTACTATATTTAAACCTTTAGCTCGTTTTTTTACTTTATTTTTTCAAGATAATAACGTCGAATATAACTTATTTTTTATATTTAAAGCAAGCGTTATTATTACAGTTAAAGGACCGTTTTGGCTATAAAATAAAGGGTTAAATCTTTGGTTTTAGGGTTTTATCGTTAGCAGTATAATCGTAAAGCCGGTTGAAATTTAAGTTTTTTCGACCTTTCTAAGATTTTCGTCCCTTTTAATTATTACGGTTTTTTCGATTAAAAAAAAGATTTTATTAAAGTTTTCTATCAGTTTTGTTATTAGGATACTTTCGCTTAATATCCGGACTTTTATTTTATTTTTTGTTAGCGTTTCCTGTTAGTTGTAAAATTATAATCTTCTTTTTTAACGTTTATTAAAAAGTCCTATCGCCGAGCCGTTAAGTTTACCATTTTATTTCGTTTTTAAGGTAAGTAATTTATATATTTTACGATATCTTATTTAAAGGTTGGAAATAATTTAACGTAATAAAATTTTCCGCGGTCCTTTTTTAATTTTTAAATAATTTGCTGGTTTTTTAATATTGTAAGGTAATAATCGAATTTTTAAAGGTTTTGGCCCGGTTATTAACGGACTTTTTTTAGGTTATTTGCTAGTTTAACTTTTAAGTTCTCCGATAATCGAATATGTAACTTCGTTTATACCTTAAACGTTTTTTTATTTTTTATTAAACGTAACGTCCCACACCCATAAGCGAGCCACACCTATAAGCGAGCCACTTTTTGGCACCTTGCAACAATCAATCTAAATAACTCAACCACAACACCTCAAATGAACTCAAATCAATCGAATGCTTCTTTGCTAACTGTATCTACAGCTTCTCGACGAGTGCACGCATTATATCAAGGCTTGTTGCGGACGCCATATGACCATTCCTTCCTGCCAACCTAGATGCGACCGACCACCTTCAGTAGCTGTTGGCAGCAATTCTTTGCTACGACATTTCTACTGGCTAAAAAAACTGGTTCATCCTATATAGCAAGCATTCACCTTTCTGGGAAACGTTTGTTTTAATCGTGTAATTACGTAGATCTCGAGTTATTGCAAATCAAGTCCAACACGTCCTGCCATACGTTCCGCGAAACGCCCTGCAAGGCCCCGCAACGTCCCCCAACGCGCCCCCCACGGGCCCCCTAACGGGCCCTCCAACACGCTCTACAACGCGTTTCCCGACGTACTCTGCAACGCATACCCTCAACGATCGAAGCCGGACAGGAAACGCCCTCGTATACAAGTTGATGATTCGGTTAATAATCGTATTCTCGGCGGTAAGCTGTAATTCGTACGAAATGGGGGCAATATTGGCTTGAACGCGTTAAAAGCTAGGCGGTCGCATCTAGGTTGGCAGGAAGGAATGGTCATATGGCGTCCGCAACAAGCCTTGGTATAATGCGTGCACTCGTCGAGAAGCTGTAGATACAGTTAGCAAAGAAGCATTCGATTGATTTGAGTTCATTTGAGGTGTTGTGGTTGAGTTATTTAGATTGATTGTTGCAAGGTGCCAAAAAGTGGCTCGCTTATAGGTGTGGCTCGCTTATGGGTGTGGGACGTTATGCGTTTTTTAGTAATACCGAACTTAATTCATATATTAAAGAATCGTTTATAATTTTATTTTATTTTGTTTTGTGCAAATAAGATTTTGGCTTATCTTTTTCGGAATTTGTATAACGAATATTCGAAAATTATTTCGTATTTTTCGATTTAGGATTTTTATTTAACGTAGTAAAACCGGAAGGATAGTTTATCGTATTCGAATTAAATATGCTTTTTTAAATCCATATTTATTTCCGACTTCGAATCGTTTGATGTTTGTCCATGGCTCGAAATAAATATATCCTAATTATTTTTTAAATTAAATAGACCGCCCGAATTATAACATAAAAAGTTATCCTTTTAACGAATAAATCGTCGATTCTTTTTTAAGGCCTTTAATAAGCGCGTTACTTTTTTCGTTAGCGCGGTTAATTTAAAGCGTTTACGTCGATGTTGTTTTATTTTTTTTTTTTTATAACGTTCTTTTTACTGTTGTATCCGATTATTAAATGTCGTAAGATTTTAATTGTTGAAAGGTATATGTTAAGCTCTTAAGTAAGGGCCCGTAAACGTATTAACCGAGTTTCGTTAATATTTCCAGCTGCTTTCGCCAGGGTTTATGTAATAGCTTTCCGAAAAGCCTTAAATAAAAAATTCGGCTATGATGTTGCTAAAAGGTATAATTGTAAAGGTATTAAGTGGTATAATTGCAATAATTAGGGTTATAGGTAACTTTAGGATATAAAAGTTTGAATTATTACAGTAGGGCTTAAATCAGGTATAACCAGTCTATTCCTATGGGGTAGAGCCAGGACAAAACAGACTCTTGTTCTTTTATAAGGATAGATAGGGGCCTAGGGCCCTTATATGGAATGAAGGCAGTGAGGGGTTTAAGTAAGGAGGGTAGATTACGTAAAGTGTGCCGTAAGGTGTGCCAGCCCCAGGCTGCTAGGCCTGCTGTGACATAAATTTGATATTAACTTTTTCAAACAGATAAACGTTAAATTTAAATATTTTACAATATATTATCTATAAATAGATAAATAAATTAAACGTTTAAATTAAATATTAAAATAATACTTAAAAGAGTTACATTAACTATTAGCAGAACAATTAGATTAACCTTTGTTACTGGTTTAAATAACCTATAATACATCTGTTAACGAAAGTATGGGTATTTGTCTCCATACAGAGATATATGATTGCAAAGTAACTATTTAATAAAATTTTAAAATTAACTACGAAAGCTTTCCGAGCAAATATAATAATAATTAAAATCTAAGTATTACAGGTCCGTTTATAAAATAAATTACTAGTTTTCCAACAAAAAATAACCGAATATTATAATAAGAAAAGAATTAAAGGATTAATTTTATCGAAAAAAGATAACTAAAGTTCATCTGCTACGCTAAAAACAAAACGCAACTTCGAGCATTTTTTAAATTAAAACAAAAGAACTAAATAATAAGCTTAATTTTAAAGAAAATTAGTTGATGTAAAATCGATAAAGTTATTGCTAAAACTAACGACCTACTATTATTATCTAAAACGATAAAAATATACCCTATTTTCTATTTTTTTTGCTTAAACTAGCACCTAAAAATGTCCCGCTAGAAACAAATTTAAATGTCAAAAAAGATACCAAGGAATACAAAATCGAAAGGATTTTCAACTTTAAATTAGTTAATAACAAAATCCAGTACCTAATTAAGTAAAAAGATTACGTATACGAAAAAACACTTAAAAACCCTTTAAGCACTTAACAAACGCGAAGGACCTGGTTAAAACGTTTTACC
The DNA here is from genome assembly GCA_004155945.1 of Monosporascus sp. mg162. NCBI lineage: Eukaryota > Fungi > Ascomycota > Sordariomycetes > Xylariales > Monosporascus > Monosporascus sp. mg162. Next base: position 32,149 of record QJNY01000204.1, read on the forward strand.
GCTAGAATTCTAACCGACCGTTTTTAACGCAACCAAAGTCGCAGGTAATAACGGCCTAATACTTAAATCCAACCTTACGGCGTTTTAATCCAAAAAAAGCAATACTTCCGTTATGACGTTAATTTCCGAAATAAGCTCGGCTTATTTTGCTTTTATACGACATTACCTTTTTTTCCGCTTTCTTTTTTTTTTAATTAATCTAGTTCCAAATCTTTTTTTAACATTTTAAAGCTTTTTCTTTAAAATAAATTTATTAAAAACGTAAACGATTTAATTCCCTAACAGATTTTTTCGTTTTTCTTTTCTGCCGCCTTTTAATAAGTTAAATTTTTATCTTTAAGATTTCGTTATTTTTTTTAAAACGAGACCGCATTTTATTTACCTTTTTTTAACGAATTTATAATTAAAACGTTACAAGAAGAACGCTGGCGACGAATAAAACAGTTGCAACTTAAGAATTCCATTACATAAAAATAATTAGTTTCGTTAAAACGAACGCAGTTAAAATATAGAAAAGTTTTTGTACTAAACTTTTTAATTAAATTAGCGCGGTTGTCCCTGGAATTTCGTTAATCTAGACGAAATTTTCTTTTCTATTTTTACGCGCGGTTTGGTATGTTAAATAATTAGCTAAAAGGATTTAAGCGATTTAATTCCGCCCGGAGAGTTTTTTACCGTTTTATTTTTAAAACAAAGATTTTAAGAAAAGGGTGTAACGAACCTGTTATACATCCACCTGGAAGTATGAGCAGTATCCGAAATGGGGTCTTGATTTGTAGGTAACAATAGTGCGAGGAATGATCCAGGGGTTTGTTCGTTAAAAAGGTTTGCGGATTTTTCCCTTAATCGGAAAATAACGCCTTTGATTAAAGGCTTAGATTGATAGCTAAAAAGCGAAAACTAAGTAAGTATTATTTACATAAAAGTTCGGTTTATTATATATCCATTTTTCCATAGTAAATGTGTCGTGGATTTATGTAATTTAAGTGATTTACTTAAATTACTTAAATTTATTAGATTAATGTTAAAAGTTAAGCTTTTTTAGGTCCGAGGTTTAGCCGTATCCGCGTTAACCTTTAAGAACTTAGCTTTTTTCAGATAAGAACCTTTATTCTTGTAATACCATTTCCCCTTTTTAAAGATTTTTGTTCCAAAAATAAAAACCGTAAGTATTCTCCTTGGTAACCGGAAAGAATATAAAGATTTTTTAGTTGATTTTATTATAACAGGCCGTATTTAAAAGGAAAAAAAAAACTTCGTTTAAATTAGCGTAACGTTTGCGACAACCGCGCAAATTATATTGAAAAATTCGGTTTTAAAGTTGTTTTTTGTTTTAACTGTGTTCGTTTTAGGGAGTTTAAATGTTTTTTTGTGGTCGACGTTTCGAGTTGTAATTGTTGCACCCGTTGTTAGCGTTTGGCTTGTAACGTCCTGGATATAAACTTTTTAGTGAAGATAAAGGAAAAGTAGGACCGCTTGTAAAAGGAGCAACGGAAAATGGAGGATACCTTAATGGCTTACCAAAAGTTTGCCGAAGAAAAAACAAGAAAGCTTATTAATCGGTTGAAACGTTTACGTCTTTAGTAGGATATTTTGAAAAAGAAAGCTTTTGTTATTTTGAAAAAAGGTTACGAGTTAAATTAGTTAGAAAAGCAAGAAAAACTGGAAAAGGAGCAGCGTCGTACGGAGGAAAAGCAAGTACGGCTTGCTTCTGAGATTAACGCTAATATGAAGGCGTCCGTTTTCTTCGATTAAAGCGTTAAGGGTTTGGATCTGGGGGTTGGTTTATTGTCGCTTGTAACCTTGGCTACGTTAAAGATAGTCGGTTAAGATTTTAGCGGTAAAACGTTTTAACCAGGTTTTTCGTATTTGTTAGGTGTTTAAGGGGTTTTTAAGTGTTATCTTTAGGTGGGTAGTTTTTCCACTTAATTAGGTATTAGATTTTGTCGTTAATTATTTTTAAGTTTAGTATTTTTTCGATTTCGTATTTATTAGTATTTTCCTTAATTTTTAAGTTTGTTTTTAGCGGGGCGTTATTAAGTATTAGTTTTAGTAGGGAAATATGGAAAATAGGATGTATCTTTATTGTTTTGGGTAACGATAATCGATAATTGGTTTTGGAAACGATTTCGTTAATTTTGAACGGACCGAATTTTTTAAAATTAAGTTTGTTATTAGGTTTCTTGGTTTTGATTTGTGAAATATTTAAGGTTGCGTTTTGTTTTTAGCGTAATAGGTAAACTTTATTTCCTTTCGATAGAATTGGTTTTTTAATTTTTTTTTTGTTATAGTACCGAGTTATTCGTTGTTGGAGAAACTGCAATTTAGTTTTTAGGCGAGTTTGGATGGTTTTGATTTTAGATATTATTATTTCTGCTTTAGGGGTTACCGAAATGATTTTTGGAGCTTTATTAAGTAGTTGTTCTGGTCGTTAAGTTTTTACGTCCCGTTTATATACGGTTATGTAAGATGAAACGCTTATGTTTTCGTTAATAGATATGTTGTAAGTTATTTGTGTTAGTGGGAATAATTTTACTTAGTTATTTTATTGGTAATTAACATAATTTTTTAAGTACTGCTTTAGGGTTTGGTTTAGCCGTTTTATTTGTTTATCGGTTTAAGGGTAATCCGTTGTAAAAAATTTAAGTTTGGTATTAATTTGCTTAAAAAAATTGGTATTAAATTTGGAAGTAAACAGCTTGTTTTTATTTGAAATGATTTTTTCCGGGATTTTATGTTTGTCGAAATAATATCTTACGAATGCGTAGATTAATTGTTCTGCTGTCGTGTTTCCTTTAAAAGGTAAGAAGTACCCATATTTAGTAAGTCTGTCGACGATTACCTATATTCCGTCGTACTGGATTTTAATGACGGGGTTTTTAGATAAGGGTAAGCCGGTGATAAAGTTTTAAGTTATGGTGTTTTATGCTTTATCTGGAATTTTTGTGGGTTGCAGCAGTCCGTACGGTTTGTAGCGAGCCGTTTTGGCTTTGTTGTAAATGTTGCAGTTTTTAATTATTTATTTAACAGTTTTTTTAAGTTTTGGAAAGTCGTATTTTTCCTGGAGTCGCTTGGTTGTTTTAAAGATTTTTTGATATTTATGTAGCGGGTTTTCGTAAAATTTTTTGACAAATTGTTTTTGTTGTTCTTGTAGGACGTAGATCTTTTTATGGTACAGCAGTTGATCTTTGGATCGTTCTTTTAATTGTTTGACTTTTTTTTGCTTATTAGAATTGTAGGAACTTTTGAACTGGGCCAAAAGTTCGGGGGTAGGTTTTTTCAGTATTTTACATAACCGTAAGGTACCTTTTTTTGTAGGTTGTAGCATTTGCATGCATCGTTTGGGGACCTTGATATCGTAATTTCCTTTTCGGCTTAGGATATCCGCTTGGATGTTTTTTTTGCCTTTGATATGATGAACCTTGAAGTTGAACTGGGATAGGAAAATTATCCAATTTTTATGTCGTTTATTTAAGTCCTAAGTTGTTATGAAGTGGGTAAGGTTTTTGTGATCGGAGTAAATATTAAAGGGTTCCTTAATTCCGTTAAAATAAGGTTTCTATTTTTTAAGAGCTATAATGATTATTAATAGTTCCTTGTTATAGATGGGGTATCTGAGTTCTGTATCCTTTAATGCTTTGGAATAATAGGTTACTGGGTGCCATTTTCCATTATTTTCTTGTTGTTTTAGAACTGCGCCGAGGGCTCCGTTTGAAGCGTTAGTTTTGAGTCGCTTCCTTTTGTGGTGGTTGGGTAGTTTCATAACTAGAGCATTAGTGATTTTGTCTTTAATTGTTTGCATAGCTTCTTTGGTTTCCTTGGGAAATTCGAATTCCTTTTTAGCGTATTTTTTAGTGGTAAGATTCGTTAGGGGTTTGGCGATTTTTCCGAAATCTTTGATTAAGCTGCGTACATAGCCCGTAAATCCGAGGAATTGACGGATATTTGTAACGGTCGTTTTATCGGGGATCGGCCAATTTTTGATTGCTTTTATTTTGGAATCCTGGATCTGGATCTGTCCGGGTGTAATAGTGAAACTTAGGAAGTCCAGCTTCTGGGTGTGCTATACGCTTTTTTTAGCGTTTACTAGTAGGTTTGCTTTTTTAAGTGTTTCTAATATTTGGGCTATATGTTTTTTGTATTCCTCCAAGGTTTCGGAGTAAATAAGGATATCGTCCAAGTAGATAAATACAAATCTGTCGAGGAATTTTCTTAGGATGGTTATTAACATGTGTTGGAAACTGGTAGGGGTATTAGTAAGTTTTTGGGGTATTACCTTGTATTTATAAAGTTTATGGATTATCCTAAAGGCGGTTTTTTATTTTTTTCCTTTGGCTATTCGGACTAAGTAATAGTTATCGGGTAGGTTTAATGCCGTAAACCATTTGGCTTTGTTGATGTTTTTCTTTATAATGTTTATAAAAGTGAAAGGGTATCCATTTTTGATGGTAATATCGTTTAACTGTCGGTAGTTGTGAACCCGTCGGTATATAGGATTTCCGTCCTTGTCGATCCGGATCTTTCTATCCTTTATTTTTGGTACCATTATGACGGGGTACCTTGCGGGAGATTCGGATTTTTGAATGTATCCGCGTTTAAGGTCTTTTTGTAAACTTTTCCATAAAACCTTTGCTTTTTCTGGATTTATATGGTAGATTTAGTGGAGTTTTAGGTGATGTCCTTTTTTGATGGGAATCCGGTAATCTTATTGGTTGTATTCGGGTAGTTTCTTCCGAGTTCGTTTCTTGAACAGTTTTTTAAACTTATGGTACTTAGGGGGCACTTTAGCTGTTGGGTCCATAACCCTAGCTTTTTTGATTAGATAGCAGATTTTTTGAAACTCCTTTTTTAGGGGATTTTTTGGTTGGTCCCAGGAAAGCTTTTAAGCTTTTTAGTTAATGTGGGGGTTGCTGGAACGAAGTTGCGGTATTCCAAAAATGATATCGTATCCTGAGATGTCGGCGATGTCCAGAATGATTTTTTCTAAATATCCTTATATCTGTACTAGAAGTTTTTCCGTTTTCCTAAGAACTCGTTTATTTTTATACTTAGTTAAGCTTTTATCGATTATAAGTAATTTATATAACTTTAACTTATATTTCCAAAGGATCCGATGTTTTTCTGTAATTAATGGTAAAATAAAGTTTCCTTTTGTTTTTAAGTCGATTATGGCTTTAAACGTTTTGTTTTTATACTGAAGAGAAATCTTAATTTGATTACGTTATCCAGTTTTTGCCTTGTATAAGGTCTTGTAGGTTGGGATTTCTCGATGTCTTAATTTCGAGGGCCTGCATAATTTTTTGATTTGTTAGTTTTGTTAGCTAAAAGGCGTCTTTATTTTCGGGCTTTTTTGATTGCATATTTGGAATACTTATCGTCCATACAAGTAAATTACTTTCTTTTGCCAATTTGGTAAATTAATTTTGAAATTCTTACTTCCGATATTTAAAAGGGTTCTGGTTTTGGGGGTAAAATTTCCGAAGGATTAGTTTTTATGTCTAAAATTTCATGCATTATGCATAATGTAAGGGCGTAATATAAGTATCCCTGTGTAATAACTTTTCGACTTTAAGCCGATTCGGAGTATAAATAACAAAATCGGGAATATTCTGGCCATTTAGGTATCTTAATATATCTGTACTTATCGTTAGGTTTAATAAGTATCTCTTTATCTTATCCAGGCCAATAGTTATTATCTTCTTTGGCGCGGAAGTGAGTTAGATAGTTATTGTCGTAACATGCAGAAAAATAAAGCAAGTCGTAATTATGGACGGGTTTTGAATTCGGCGTATCCGGGCGAATTGGTTCCTTAACTTCGGGGGCCTTATTGGCTTTTAAAAATATTAAATCGTATATTACTATATTAAGGCGTAACTGGCTATATTCATCGTGCATTTTGTACCGCTACTTATCCAAATAACAAATGCATTTTAACCTTATAGCTATCCTGGATATTTTTTGTCCTAGATAATATTTGTAAGCTTTAATTATTCGATTTTAATAAGTTAAGCAACGTTCGTATTTTGGGTCGTTATTCTGTTCGTAATATATGGTTGCAATAATAAATTCTCGCTGGAAAAAAGTGGAACTAACTTCCTTCTTTTCCTTACTTTCGCTGTTTAATTCTTGTTTAGCCATTTTAACCTTTTTCTAAAGTTAAAGAATCCCTCCTTTCCTAAAGTCCCTTTTTATTAAGGAACGATATTCGCTTTTATAATAACCTTTCCTGTTACAGTTAAAACATTTAATATTTAACTTATTTTTTTTGGGCTTCTTTAAAGCAATACTTACTTCCTTTTGGGATCTGCCCTTAGTTTTATCCTTTTAAAACTTGCTACTTAAGCTTTGGTTATTTTTCTTTTTGTCGGATCTTTTCTTTTCCAAATACCTTTCAAAAATACGTCGATTAGCAATAATAGTTTTATTAATGTAATCCTGAAAAGGGCTAATTTTGGACACTTTATATATTTCATCCTTAACTTATAATTTTAAGCCGTTATAAAAGGGATAAAACAATACGCTTTCTAGGAAATTAAAAATTGATACAAGGCGATTAAACTTAGTCGCATATTTGGCTGCTAACTTTATTTGCTGGAAAAAATGTAATTATTCGACTGCATGCTGTTTTTTATCGGAATTTCCAAACAAAGCTCGTATTTTTTCCTCAAAATGTTCATAATTGCCGAAAACATAATTAGTTAAGTCGGAAAATTAATTAAGGTAATTTATAAAGTAATCGTTTATAATAAATTCAAACTATAAAAGAACTTTTCCAGCAAGTAACTGAAAAATAGCTATCACTTTCTAGTAATCCTCCGTTAGAAAATTTTTATAAAACTTAAGGTAAAATCTGGCCTGAACCAGGAATCCTTTTACGTCTGTGGTTCCATCATAAAGCTTTGGAAGGGTTAGCTTATAGCTCTTGATTTCCGGCATTCAGTAGTAACTAAGGGGGGGAACAGTACCTTCGCGAATCTTGTTTGCACCAAACAAAGGTAGGGTCGAAAATCGTTGTTGCCGGATAAGTTTTACGTTTTTGTCCTTTAAGGTCCTAACTTTTCTTGCAAGGTTGTTTAGTTTTTTATTAATGGTAAGTTCTCTTTCTTTACCTTTCTGTTTTTTAGTAAGCTGTTTTTTTTCCTCCTTTTCTGCATTAGATTTATGGACTTTTATGGTATCTTTTGCCGGGGCCGGCTGTTGCAAAAGCTAAAAGGAAGAAAGTTTTCCTTAAAAGCGGGTAAAGAAAGGTGCCATATTGTCGATTAAGGAGAAAATTTCTTCAATAAGTAGTAAATTATTTAATTTGGTTACTGATCCCTTACTGGCTAATGACGGTAATCGAGTATGCTATCTTTTAAACGTCGTCCTATAATATCGTTTTTACTGCGTTTAGGAAAACTTATACCTAACTAGGCCTTGAATTATTCGTCGGTTATTAATTAAGGAATTATCAAAATGTAACGAACCTGTTATACATTTACCTGGAAATATAAGCAGTATCCGAAATAAGGTCTTAATTTGCAAGTAACAATAATACGAAAAATAATCCAAAGGTTTATTCGTTAAAGAAGTTTGCGGACTTTTCTTTCAATCAGAAAACAACGCCTTTAATTAAAGGCTTAAATTAATAACTAAAGAGCGAAAACTAAGTAGGTACTATTTACATAAAAATTCGGTCCATTAAATATCCATTCTTCCATAGTGAATATATCGTAGATCTATGTAATCTAAGTGATCTACCCAGATCACTTAGATCCATTAAATCAATATCAAGAGCCAAGCCTTTCCAGGTCCGAGGTTTAGCCGCATCCGCGCTAACCTCCAAGAACTTGGCTTCTTTCAGACAAGAACCCCTGTTCTTGTAACAAAGGGAAACAACATTACGAATCAAAACCTGGTTTCCTTATTGAAGCAAAAAAATACGCTACGGTTAAATCTCGGACGCTAATATTTTAGCACTTTAAAGTAATCTGGAAAATTTGGTAGATCTAAACCAGATTATACAAATTATACAGATCTACGACATACCCATAGGAAATAAAAAGATATATAACGAATAAAATTTTCCTATAAATAGCATTTTCTTAGTTTCGTTTTTTAGTTATTAATATAAGCCTTCAGTTAAAGGCAACGTTCTCCGATTAAGGGAAAAGTTTGCAAATTTCTTTAACGAACAGATTACTGAATCATTCCTCGCCCTATTGTTACCTGCCAATCAAGAACCCATTTCGGATATTGATCACACCTCCAGGTGGTTGTGTGACAGGTTCGTTACATCAGCCTAACTGTGGCAACTTTGATAGAACGTGGATATACACTCTTCAGGGAAGCTTGCCAGCACAGCGTGATGCCAGTGACGACAAAATATACCGAACTCTTTGGGTTAACTGAGGGACCTCGATCATAGTTCCGACCTCTACCTCAAGGTCCGGAATTGGGTCAATCTTTTGTCCTTCTCACCATGGGGGAGGCTATTAGACCTGGGGCCTACAAAGTTAAGCGCTCAGTACCAGTACTTCGGTGCCCCAGCCCTGCACGCAAACCAGGCAGCATCTACGGCTTTGACTACCTCGTCGGGGAGAGGACCTTTTTCAAATTGTTCCAAGTTTGATTCGAGGATTTGCGCATTAGCTGCCCCAGTCAGAATGGCGTCGCCAAGATCCTGTCGCAGATTCGAGTGGTGTACGAGCCAGCGCAGGCACAGCTCGGGCAATGTGAGACCATGCTTTTTCGCCGCGGCCTGCAACACGTCCAGCCCGTCGAAGTATAGCGGGTTCCAAAGCGAACGCAGATGCAGATTTGGAATGTCTGCCACTTTAACGCCGCGGGAATACTGCCCGGTCAAGAATCCGCTGCAAAGGGGCGAATACACATGGAAAGACATGCCGTAGTACCTTAAGCACGGAAAGAGCTCGTCCTCGGTGCGTCGCATGAGTGCATTGTAATGACCTTCGTATACGGCAGGGCGTGGCCATCCACGCCTGTCGCATATTTCACAGATCCGTGCCACCTCCCAGGACGGGTAATTACTGAGGCCGAAGCGCTGGAAGCGCCCTTCAAGCCGCAGGTTGTTGACAGCTTCCAACGTCTCTTCGAAAGGATGCTTACGGTCCGGCCCATGCAGGAAGAAGGTTTCCACGCGTTCAGCGTCCAGTGCCTTCAAGCTATCCAGTAGACCCCGGCGTACGTCAGCCGCAGAATGTGTATACCCGGCACCCCTTTCCAGGGGGTGGCCGGCTGACGGGAATAGCTTCGTGTCAACACACAGACCACGTTCTTGCCAGCCCACAGCAGCGAGAAGCACTTCGGCGGTGCCTTCGCCATATGTGCGCGCTGTGTCGAGCCTGCTATGGCCGTAGCTCTGGAAGACATCGAGGACCTCTCGCGCCTGGTCCACCGTGTTGATCTCTGGGTGCTCCCGTGTTCCTTTTCCCAGGTCAGCAACCTGAGTAGTCAGATTTGTTCCCAGAGCGCACGAGACTTACCTGGTTCGCCAAATGACATGGTGCCAAGCATGATGGTCATCGCGGTCGTCGGAGATCTGGAGCCCATGCTGCCTATTGCGGACAACTATTGCTATGCTCCTCAGGTTAAGAAAATCGACGGGTGACGTTAACAACATAAGAATATTGGCCGCATATCCATAAGTCCTCAGGTTTGCAAAGAGCTCTGCATCATTATATAGCTACCCAGATTAATGATCGGGTACAATGTTTGGTTGGGTTGCCTCGTGAGCTGCCGTCATACCTTAGATATGTACCTATTCTTTGACTGTCCACGCAGCCAATCATTCTAGCGCTTCGCCGAAATAGCTAATGGAGTACTGGGCAACTAAGATTACCGACTCGGCCCGGTCACCGATGTACGCCGACCGTGCATGAAACCAGTAAGCAGCGTCCGGACGGGCATGAAGTGGCACGCATTAGCCAGATTAGCCGGTAAGAGTTGATCCAGGTTATATATGCCGTTAAAATAATCAAATCGCTCCAGTGGCGAGCTGTACTTCTTTAGAATAAAACCTATGAAGTGCGTAAATGTGGCTTCAGCCATACCTAGCCGCCCGAATGGCTGAAATAACCAAGTCTTATTCTCTACACATTTTAAAGGGTAACTGCAAACTACGAAAAAAGAGGGAGCATATTACCATATTGTTTCATGGGAATCACGACTTCTTACAAGCTTTTATTTATATTTTCGTTATCGGCTGAGAAGGCAGGATAACCTGTCAGCCTCCAGATTTATCCAGTGTCTTATGTTGATTTCTTTGGTATGTCGAAGTAGATGCAATTAATTGGGAATATTTAACTATGCCGCCCAACCTCTACTTAATGGCATCATAAGACTTCGATTTAGCTTAGACTTCCAGAAAATATCAAAGAGCCGTAGCAATCCCTAATTAGGGCCTGAACGACAAACTTCTAACGGCCTAATGGCCTATTGCCATGCTACTTTGTATGGGCCATCGATAGTTGGTCAATAAGCTCGAAGTAACTTGGTGCCGCCTCCTAAGCGACTGTAATGAACAGTCGCTTAGGAGGCGGCACCAATTCGTCCTATGCATTCGTCATCGATCCACTATTTGCCTCCTCGAGGCAAATAGCCGAGCCTTGGCAGGGATCCACCAAAAAGCTACATTGCACGTCGACTCAGATTTTCGACGGGGCAACGGCTAAGGATTTATCAGAGCAACTATTCTTCAAAGCGGGCGTGGTGGTGTCGACACCTGTGTCATTAGGCCATTAGGCCACTTATTTGAGCCCCGAAGCGCGTTGTCGTTCACAGCCTTACTCCTAGGGCAACAACATTGTATTACTGGAAACGTATAGATTTACTCACTGGTTAAAGCTATTGTTAGATATAATTATGTAAAAGAGAAAGTACTCAGTGATTTTTGTTGGAGTTCGTAGACAAAAGCAATTAGAAGTTTTTTGTATTTAGTCTAAGACATTTTTACGAGTCCAGTGCTTGATACTTAAGTCGCTGACTGCCACCATGGATAGCTCATTCCCTTCACACCAAGACTATCAGAGGTAGAAACTAGAAAAAAGCAATCATCAACGATGTAATGGATAAATTCAAGATTGCTGCCTTAAACAGCATCTTCAAGTACATCATGATAATCACAGTCGTCCCTACTACGGTCATCACTATACCTGCCGCTTATCCAACAAGAACTACCGGCCATTACCATTCTTACAAGTACCGCAAAACTGCACAAGCGATCACGGTCTCAATAACACGAGTCTTAAACTCGGCGGAATACGCTAGGTTTGTTGGCAACGAGCTCGACTACAAGGCCACGGCCGATGTATCCGCAAAGGAAGGTAAAGGGGACTCAGTCCCCTCTTCTGTGCTCGCGGTACCCACTCCCCCATCATGGCCGTGTCAATCTGCGACCACCACCAGTCTCTCTTTCCAGCACACCCTTGACCTGAAACTCGGATGGCGATGATTCCGGAGAGCGGAGATAGCTCGACCGATCGTTGCTCGAAGCTTTGCTCGCCCGTCGGGTCCGTAACGGCGGTGGGGAATGTAGTGGAGCGAAAGCTGATGCGCTAGGCTCGGGCGTACGAGTTCCTTGGTGGCTTCCACGTTGACCGACTTGAGGCTAGCGTACGACTCCCATGAGGGTAACGGCGGCGCCGTTGCGGATGACCACGTGGGCTTCGGAGAAGATGTCCAGAAGCTGCTGCTCGTTCGTGAGCCCGAATCACGACAGCGCCAGGTCACCGGCGTGAACTACGACCTGGGGGAGCTCGAACATGGACGGATAGCGCTCGTGGACGTCCTTCTGGTTGCGGACCTCCGGGCAGTGGATCCTGTGGACTACCCCGTCTTCGACAAGGCGTCTGGCGATCTCTTGGCCGAGGAATCCAGTGGCCCCGGTAAGGACGACCTTCTCTGGCTGCGTGAAGAAGTGTTGCTTTGGCGCGGACAAGCGCGCAAGTCTGGGAGATACAGCTGCCTCCTCTTCTCATTCGATGACTTTTTCGCCTTGCCATCGTTGACTACCGTACTCCCGCCGTCGCCTTGCGGCTCTATGATGCTACTTGATCTATAATTAAGGTAACCGTATCTCTGGATTTATTAGTACTAAATAACTTGGACAGTAAGATACGGCTACTGCCAAATTCCTTCTGGATTTTTGTCCGCAACTTGATCAGAAGCATGGAGCTGCCGCCGACATGGAGAAAGCAGGACTCGGGAGTAATCTGATCTTGCGATAAGACCTCTCTCGCGACGGCGTCCTCCCACAGCTCCTTCAGACGTGACTCACTGTCGTTCGGCTGAGGATGCGGCGAAACAGCATCTTTATATTCGTCGAAGTCGCGGCACCCTTCGGGCAGTGGAAGTAACTTCAGAGCGATTCTGTCCACTTTACTGGATGCATTGGTTGGCGGCTTGGCGAGACGAATAATAGCAGCGGGGCGTATGTACGGCGGTAGAGGTGGTGGGCGTAGCACATGAGGGATACCATCGCTCTCGTGTCATCGCCGGCTGCCTTGGACTCGCGAACTGCCACAGCAGCATCGGTGATCCCGCCCTCTGCGACCTCGATAGCAGCAGCTTCCACTTCTCGCAGGTCGATACGCAGCCCCCTGAGTTCAACCTGGGTGTCTCCCGCGATGCGTCCCTGAAGGACAAGGCTCCCATGCACCCTGCTGAGTCTCCCGAGGTCACCAGTATGATGTGGTCGGGACCACCCGCTCTCGAGGAACTCGGCAGACGCCAAGCTGTCTCTTGGCAAACCTTCTGGTGTCGAGCTCGATGTGTAGATAGCCGCAGACGACACCTGCTCCACCGATGAGCACCTCGCCTGGCATGCCAGTCGGGACAGCTTTCATATTAGTGTCGACGACATAGACTGAGTAGTTCGGCCATATTTTCAGACCCGCCACGTCGGCCCCGATGACATAGTCCTGTTGCTTACCCGGAGACTCAGACCAGCAGTCCACATCCCTGCTATTAGAACAAAACGCGATCTCCGTCCGATCATAACAATCCACCAACTTCAAGGCGGCCTTACTGACTTCTCGGAATGAGCTAGTCGACGCGTTGCTAACTGGCTCACCAGCCGTCTGTGCGAGTGTCCGGCTGGACCCGCCAAGGTCTGCCGCCTATCCATAGCGAATCCAGCTGATATACTCGGCCGGGGTCGCTATCGTGAAGGTGAGCTCCCGCGTCGCAATGTTGGACGAAATGGCCGTCGGGCCTTCCCCTCTGGCACGATATGAAGGGTTCTGCCTTTCGCTATGATTAGCTTTTGTCAAAATAAAAAAAGTCGAAGCTGAAAATTTGTAATTTTTGCGGACATTAATTGTACTCAGTGGTATAATTGATACAACACCATAATCTTTATACCCTAGCGGCCCTTTCTTGAAGCGTGGTTAGATTTCATCACAATGATATAGAAGTATATACAAGCATAATTACAGATGTTAGTTCCAAAGATGTAAACTGATCTCGCTTCCAGCTTTTCAATTCGGGTTTCAACAAGCTTCGTAGCTTACAGAAACCTCGTCTGTTCTCCTGATCCCGTGGGCGGCGTTATTCCCATCGTTCAGATCGCGGAGTATGGCCTCCTCACTGACATTACCCCGGTTAAAGTTTACGACTGTACGACTCGTGCCACTTTGCTGTCCGACGGCCCCGGTAGAGCCTAGGGCATACCTCCGATTCCCGTACTGGGTTAAATTGTAGGATCCGCTGCTGTTAGAGCTGTCACTTTTGCTTCCGTACTTAAAGCGGACGTAAAAAGGACGTAAAACGGGAATCGACGAGCACATAAGCGTAACCAAACTTTCGGTAGCCGACCAAATCATGACCGGGACAGTCTTATCTGCACATGGCAGTTAGTTTTATAGCACAAGGTATGTGACGGATGCGACGCACATATATATTCGTCGTAAGCTACGCCATTAAGGGATGTTAAACGCAGGATACCGCATATTCCGGCGCTATAGGTTACGTTAACGCGTTGTTATGTTAAGCCAAGTTCGGGGGTGATGCTCACAATGCGCCCAGGCTGAGGCCGCAGGTTACGGTAATCTTTTCGCTGCGCTTCATGTTAAGGTTCCAGATAACGAACCACGGAAAAATAGCGAACGCAAAGTCCATGGCAACGAACCATGCTGCGCCGGAGTTAGCCTTCCCTTGATAAGCAGGAGCAGAGAATTGGACAGTATGTTTACATAAAGCAAATTTGCCGAGTATGATGAAATTAAGCCAGCATTCTCCCTCTGCAGTTCGATTCCAAGTTTTCTCAATAGGCAGGCATTGGATGACGCTCCCGATAGAAGCAAACAGTGTAATAAGTACCGTAGACATCATGAGGAACCAGATCAAACGGACGTGCAACCTTTTTCGTATGATTCGAAGCAGGAAGACCGCGACGGCACACTTTCCGACCCCGCTCATCATAACATTTGGTACCTGAGAAAGGATCTTCCATTTAAATGCTTCGATATAGGTCGCATGGTCGCCCAGCTCCGCATATTGTCTCCCGAGACCGTATCCCGTCGCCACATGGACGAAAGCGGTGAATATAATTTGGAGAACCTGCAAAACTCATTAGCCTCCGCAAGGGCAGAATTACATGTTAGTTGTATATATGCTTACAACTGCACTGACGGTAAGATAGTCGTCCCAACCAGTAGCGTTAAGGATATACTTTCGTGTATATAACCTTAAGGCCGCGAAGAGCGCAGCGATAACCACATGGACCCACAGCACCGCGTTCACCATGGGTCCTAAGCCGCCATATGCACTCATCCTCAAGTTTCAAGAAAAAGATTAAAAGCAAAGACAATCGTCGCTATTCTGCTGCGTAAGTTAAAACGCCGCCAGATAGGGGGAAGCAGATACACAAGATATATATGGCGGTCGAGAAAAACCACAACAGCATGGGGAACTTGATATTGTGCAGCATATTCGCCAGGGCTCAAAACGCGAGCTGGCTCGAAGGCGGAGCCCCTCGAGTCAGTGCGCGTTTTTAGCCCTGGCGAGCATGTGAGCTATCAACTTTAAGAATCCTAGCAGATATTTTCTATGGCTATCGCAATCACGTGTAGCTACATATAACGCTATTATATATCGCGCAACAGCGGCGTCGCTTCTGCGACGGTCAGAAGTCCGTTTAGGTGCGATACGATTAGTATGAGACCCTGACATCACACGCCGAAGCATATATGGCTGAAGAAGAAGATATTATCAGGTTGACCAGTAAGAGGTCCCATCTGGAAAGGGAGGGTTGTGAAGCCTCCTTAAATACACATAAAAAAGGTTACGACTAAGAGAAAGCTGTACCGGAGATGGGAACAGCAATCTCCACTAGTAGCAAAGCTAACTAAGTCAAGGTTTAGCTAACAGATTTGGTTTTCAGCTGGGTCTGACAAAGGTCATGGCTCAGACTCGTACCAAGCGCCCAGAAAAAGGGAAGGTTGTTTGTTTTGCTACCTACTATCCGAGTTCTCTGGACGGCTTCTAGACGAGTCTCTCGGTCATCTTTATTTCTACAATTAGCGAGTAAGTCCTGTATCGTGCCAACTAGGCCGCGCCATCCTCCTCTGGAGTATCTGGCTGAAACTTCCCACTATTGCACAACCGTATCTCTTAATAATGGAGTGTCAGTAGCTCAAGAAGTCACGTTTTCATATTGATGATCTTTTTGACCGGCTTTTGAAGCTATTAAGAATTGCGCATGGGCCGCGGGTGACGGAGGAGCCTGAGACCCAGCATATATGGCTGGAACGCGGCAGCAGCAGTATTTGAGGGATTGAGTCCAGGCACGGCCCCATAGAATCCTTGCTTCTACATGTCTTGGGACCTACAACGCCCAATTTCCCAGAGGAGTCTTGATTACGAGCAATTCCATGCTGTGTGTGGTAGGATGCCCTCCAACTCGTGAAGAGGAGGTTGGAGTCCTGCGTAGTAGCGTTGCTTATCATTTCTTCATACGAAGCCATAGCCACAATCACCTCGAATGCGATATAGATCCTTCGATAATAATGATCCGATGGCCGAGCTTCTTTCCTCCTTCATTGCAAGGAGGTGTCGAGGTTACCAGGTGGCTTTCAGTTGGAGTTGACTCCCCCTTGTTACCGGCAATGAAGAGCGCGACTCGAACGAATGATCAATATACGCAGCACTGGACTGCTCAAACGATATCTAAAGAAAGGCGTTGAGCTGCCGTTTATTGAAGTCGGGTAACTACCTATGTATCTATGATAACTATACGGCGCAGAATGCAGACCTACGACCCCCTACTCTCGATCCACCAATAAACTGAAACGCAACCATCACTGCCCTACTCCACTTACTTGTGAAATGGGGATTATTGATAGATCACAAGTTACTCAAGTTTCTCGGAACCAAGCTAATGTTACGCGAAGAAAAGGGAGACCAAGGTAAATAGTAAATTGGAAAAAAAGGTTGAGGTGGGGCGTGGGGTTCGGGGCCAGGATCGAAGGAGAGCAATGTATTCAGGCAAGTGATTGCTTAGGGCGTCAGGGGGCGGTCAACGTACCTGTCACATCATCAGACGCGCCACCATGGACTTCTAGAAACAGATGTGTTAGCCGAACACCGTACGTAGCCATGGCAAGGGGGGGCCAAGGGAAGATGGTAATAAAAGCAACTATGAAAGCCCTGGATTCCAGACTCCGTTCCGTAGTGGCATGGCCTCTGCAAGTGCAAACTAATCCGGACTCATCCTCCACCTTTGCTTGTTCCCTATACCTTGATATCCATCGTGCTCGATCCCTACCGAACGCGTGCCGAAAGGTCGACGGCTCTATCTACTGAGACTGGCCGGAACTAGCTCGCGCTATGCTTGCTTTACATGATAAAAGTAAATTTAGAGTTCCATCGCATACCGCCCATACTGGTTCTCCATCGCCTCATGTTGAGCTGTCCAGTCATTGTTGTAGACTGGGTCTGTTGCCGGGCGGTAGTCCTGGTTACCTACCGCATTTCCGAAATGGGAATACACGGCTTTTGGTTGGGCCATGGCCTCATCGTGCTGCTGCTTTGCCGACTCCTCGTACTCCCTTCGAGCAAGAAGTTCGTAGCCTGATTCCATATAAGGCTCCGCGTCCGAGGCAGTGACCCAACGTCCGTCATCGGTCTGCACTGGAGTCAGGGGTGTGCCGTCCAGGCTCATTAAGTTCCGCTTCTGCTCGTGCTCTTCCCATTGTCGTTGGTATCGCAGCTGAGCCAGGAATTCCTCCTGTTCGACAGTCGTGCTGGTCAAAGCGACGGCTGGGTTCTCTCGTTGGCTTGCGGGAGGGCAGATGAGCCACAGCTCGATCAGTCGCAGCTTCTGGGAGTTGTCTGCGGTCTTGAAAAGCTCCAGCTGTGACGGGGATAGAGTCGTGTAGTCGATACCATGAAGGTTGAGTATCAACTCGGCAGAAGGATGCTGTGCTTGCGGAGGCTCTGATGACCGTCTCGAAGATTCAGAGGGAGCCTGATCGGCCTGTCGAGCTATGTGGGCAGAATGGTGGTAATGCTGCGTGATAGAGTATGTTATGGGCTCTGGCTCTGGCTGCTTCGGCTGTTCTTGAGGGACCTCGACAGGCGGCTGCTGCAGCGTGAGGTTCCGAGCGAAGAGGGCAGCGAGTTCTTCGTTCGCTTGCATATCCTGTTGATTGTAGATCATTTTCTGGAATAACACGGGAGGTTAGGACGCATAGATGATCTAGATGGGAAGATCACGTACCGCGGGGAGGGTATTGTCTCACAAAACTTCACAATACCAGGTTTCTGATTTCCGGGTGACGCTGTGCTAATTCGTAGTTGAGTCGACAGAAGTACCAGTTGATGGCTCCAATAGAAGCTAAGCGAGAGAGGATGGAAGTCCGAGTTTTGTGGTAGGCGAATAGCAGCAACCAAACGAGTCTTCTATTGACTATGCTATGTTACTTTCTAGAAGTTAGGATTTCCGACGAGAAATCCAACGTCAGGAGAGACGATGGAAACCTGGTGCCTTTATTGTTGCTCGGAAGTCCGAGTTTCGAACTCAAGGAGCGGTGGGAAGGAAAGCTAAGGCGTCTATGTGCCCCTTGGGCCCTGCCTTAGGCGCTGCCTTTGTTGCTTTGGGTATCGTGGGGTAGTCGAGGGATACTAGACCTAGACCCCTGAGGAGACGCTGGATTGGGATCCAATGAGGGGCGTTGACGTATTCGTCCGTTGAGACAAATTGAGGGGTCACTTGTTTCTATAACAATGATAAAAGCACGCTTGTTTTGTGCTAGATCCAGCCCTTTATATGAGGTAGTCAAGGCGACATTCAGTAGCAGGGCACAGAGTGTTTGATGCGAGTAATCGAAGGGATATTCACTTGATCCATTCATGGACGCAGCCAGGCACGTGGTTTTTGGTGGTGATCTACTCGTAGAAATGACGGGTTCTTGGGTTCAGATGGAGGGGTAATTCTCGATAAGGCATGGGTGGCGGGCCGGCTGCTATTTCAGTTAGCGTTAGGCAGTAACAGTAGCCACCCTGCAAGCGCCAATGGTTCGTGTGCCGCTAGGTTGACACCTAATGTTCCTAATAAGGAAAGAGTTATTACTAGAGCTTCTAGGGTGCGAAAATGCCACGATATGCCACGTCTCACACACGATCAACCCACCATCTATCACAATTCTTAGCATTCTACGAAGGCCACTGGATAATCGATTCGGGAATCGCATTGCATAGCTGTATGTGCTTTTTTCCGAGAAAGATGGAATTGTTCTGGTCAAGGATAGACGGCAAAGCAATTTGCACTGGTGAGGAGGGGCCTCTCCAAGTGGCTTTTCGATTCACCCGATTTCAGGGGTGATATCATTAGACAGTGGACGTGCTTTTTCGCTTCTATGACGAACGAGACTTGTGGCCTTGTGACTGTTCTGATCTGCTGACGTTGCGCACCAATTAAATTTGCCGCTCAAGACCACTGCACACAACGTAGATTCATGAAGACTTGCCATAGCCGTCCTGTCCTTTCAACCCTGCCGGGGCAGCGTAGCTACTACATCACCTCCGTGGGAATTAGCAAGAGGCCTCCTTGCTGCGGCCACATCCCGTGCTGGTCCGATGGGACGATTCCCTAAAAGCAATCCCAAAGCTTTAAGGAACTCGTTTCCAGTATTTCCCGTTGATTCGGTGATTCATCTCCGTTCTGATAGTCAAGGAGCGCCGCAAATAATGACCCATATGCAATGCGGGGTGGAGGGCTTCCCGTAGCCTACGGTATGCGATGTATGGGTAAGGGGACCCGCCGCCCCCCCTTTTAAATTGCCCACAGCCTGTTTAATTGACCCTTTCTTAGGTCATTTCCTCTACCATAGCCAGAAGATAAAGCCATTAGTCCATCATTTATCAAAGATTAGTTCTAAATAAAAAAAATTTTCCGTGTTATATTATCGAGAGTAATAAGCGGTAATCTTAAAGGTTTCCTTGCGGCGGATTTAACAATATTCTTAACAATCGGACTTAAGAAGAGCACTCTCTCCTGCAGTATGGTAAGTCCGAAGACCTGGTTGGACGCCAAGCACTTTGACGAAGTTCACCTTTAGCACCGGCAAAGTCAAAAGACCAGAGCCCCAGTTACGGTTGCGCTATTTAGCCACAGTATAAGATGGCTAAAATGTGCGTTCATGCGAAACGCATCAAACACTCCACTCATCTAGAATCAAGCCAACGCCTACTATGGTGTTAGGGGTAATTTTAAAAGCACTGTTAGGTATGTCAGCTAGGAGACCCATTTAGTAATACCTATCTTGGATTGGGGGTTTGCGAAAGGGCTGCAATTTTTCGCATGTACCTGCGGTTGAGCCATGTGAAAACTACACCTAATTTGTATAGCGTGGCTACTAGCGCGACCCATAGCTACATCAAAGTGTTTTAAAAATTATGCCCGATACCATAGACCTAGCTAGGTACCCACTATCTTTGAATAAATCCGCTCATTTCCGTCTCAGCCACGCAAGATTACCGCCTAGGCATCTTCTCTGGCCAAGCGCTTTTCACATTACGAATAGGAGGTTAGTGTCTAGAAGGGTTAGCGACGGCTTGGCTCGGTCAGGGACCTTAGAAACCTACCGAGAGGATGGCTACACGACAGCTGCGGCTTCTGGGAATAGTCGTCCGCCAGGATGTCGCGGATACTGTTAAGGAGCTCTACGTAGCTCTGTTGTGGGTCTTGCGTGAGGGCCTTGATGAAGGCGTACGACATAGCACCTGTCGCCTTGGAAGCGATGTGGGCATCGGCCCTGTCAAGCACGTAAGCTTGCCAGAAATACAATACCGGGGTAGAGGATTCACTTACGAAGTCTGATCATCTTTGCTTCCTGAGAACATAACAACGTCGGCCGGAGAGGTCTTGGTTTCAACGGTCTTCTTGTATCCGGAGTCTCCGTTCACGGCGCGCTTTGCGAAGCTGATGGCCTCCATGGCAACGCCCATCATGTCACCCTTAGTGTAGGCGGCGAAGGCATCAAGCAGGCCCTTGCCAGCCTCAGCCGCCAGGTTGGGCTCCTTAAGGACACCCTTGGTCGAGTAGACGTAGGGCAGGTCCAGGACAGTCGCAGAGTGGCAGGAATCGAAAATGGCCGTGAGCCTCACACCTGGCTGAAGCGGCTTCACGACCACGTCATGGAGCTCGTCGTCGACGATGTGGCCGGCGCTCCGGAAGTCGACCGGGTAGATGACCTCATCGTAACCGTCGTCCTCATCGCCGTCCAGATCCTCCGTCCGTCCACCGTGACCTGCGGTTCGGTTAAGCAACGGTAAAATCTTGAAGTAACGGATTCTAGGACGAACCTGAGTAATGAAGGAATAAGGAATCGTTCGGCTTGGCTCCTCCGACGAGCCACCCTATGGCCTTCAGGATATTTTCTCTCGTGGGTATGCCCCTAGGGTCTTGCTGGTCATCGGTAAGGAAGACCATGTCCTCTCTCTTATATCCGTAACGCTCAATCAAGAAGGCCGAGATATTCTTGGTGTCGTTAATGCAACCTTTCAGCTCTCCCTCTTGGCCGAAGTAATTGATACCTATCAGCAAGGCCTTGCGCTTCCCGGTACAGTTGGAGTACTGAAACTTGTAGCTTTCGGGAGCGCCATGACCGAACTGCTGAGGCGTCGACGGTGGAGGAGGGCCGCCTCGGTGGTAGCCTCCATACCCGCCGTAGTGAGGCCCAGGTGACGGGTTACCGCCGTGCAATGGGTACCCGTATGAGTCCAGCGTCGGAGGCGGCGGGTGCTGGGGAGGCGGGTAGCGGTTGCCACCCCCGTAATGCGACGGAGGGTTGTTTGGTGGAGCATGATAGTTATAGTCTTGCTGAGGAGGAGGATACTGATTGTACCCGTGATGCTGGGGCGGGGGTGTACCATAGGACTGCCCAGGATAACCCGAATGCCCGGGATAACCTGAACCTGGCTGCGCTGGAGGAGGGTGATGACCCCCGCCGTAGCCCCCTTGGTTATAACCGCCGCCGTACGGTCCTTGGTGGTAACCGCCGTAGCCCGACATGTTTACCTTGCTCTGGTTGGGAGAGTGGCTGCCGCTTTATCGCTTTATCGATATATCGACTCAAAATCTATTGTGTAGTAAAAGGAGGCGACACGCGGTAGTGAAGAAAAACCACAACGGTCGGTAAATAGGTGGTTATAACATGCTGCCAGCCCAATCCTTAGGGCTGATACTTCTCCGTACCTACTCAGTACAAACCCATGTAATCCCTCCCGGTTTGAGGCTGGATAGTCGATGAAGTGGGGTCACCGCTCAATGTATGGATCTAACTTAGTCCCGGTATGTATGTTCCCCAATGGGGGCCAGATTCCTACCCGTAATAAAGTTGGTGGGAATCGGCTTCTGTAGAAAGACGGCTGCACCTCGAACGTTCCCAACATTCATTCCCGAAAAGACAAAGTGTTATACAACAAGCAGCGCTCCCCGACTTTTTGATACCTTTGTACCAACGTGCACATAGACTTTTGGACTTGACCCCACGTGGAATTTGGATCCCTGCGGCGCCCACTTTGAGATGCCGCTTTACCCGGTTTAGCACTCTCTCTGGGGAACCGGAAGAACGCCTCACTGGTCGCCTCTTGAAACCTTCAGGCAGTTACGACCTAGTCGTATGAGACCTCCCTCATCTGTCCGGGCTGTCCTTGCCTGACTTGTTGTACCTAGGTACCTTGCATCGGCAGGAGGTAACCGACTCGGCGAACCCGAGGGTCAGCCTCTCGTTTCGACAAAACCGCTCCTCCTTGTTACTGAGAACATCCTCTGGTTCCCGCAAGTCACGGCATCTCGGAGAGAAAAGCCTACTAGGTACATAATAAGAGAGATACATACCCGCAGTCCAATTCCCACCTGGCAGCCATGTCTTTCCTGAAGAAGCTCACTAACGAGCTCGATAATCTCGGTCTCGGCTCCGATAAGAAGAAGGACGACGGACGTTCAGGTGGATCTGGTTAGTGAGCCCAAGCGAATTCGAACTTCCTAAGTCCCCCACGCGCGTTGTCATGCCTATCAGAAAGCTTATTATTTGTTACCGTCGTCACAGGGCATCGTGGTTATCCGGGATATGACTACGGAGGTGGCTACCATTCAGGACAAGGTCCCGGGAGTGGCTACGGGCAGCCATACCAACAGACGCCTCCCAGTTCTGCGGGCGGCTATCCGGCGCCGCCGCCTCAGCAGCAGCATTACAGCAGTCCGCCTCCGCCTGCTGTGGGTCCTGTCTACTCTCCACCTCCCAACAAGCCGCCCATTCCGGTCGGATGGATTCCGCAGTATGACCCGCGTTACCAGAGATGGTACTACGCCGAGGAGGCCACCGGGCGAACTCAGTGGGAAGCGCCCGAGTACCGCCCGCCCGGTCCTGATCGCCAGGGATACGACTCCCAGGAGCAGCACGGCTACGGCACCCACGGCGACTACGAAAATAGCGACCGTGCGCACGGGAAGGAGCACGGTTCCAGCGGTGCGATGCTAGGAGCCGCCGCGGGGGGTGTTGCTGCCGGCGCTATCGGCGGAGCGCTACTTGCGAATGCCCTCGGTATAAACCCTGCCTTCGGGGCTAGACTCCCCGATTATTCCTTGAGCCCTTCATCACTAACCGATACTAGATGATTCGTCAGACGAAGACCATCGCCAGACATATGCCGCCCCTGCTCCTGTCTATGAGCCCGCGTACAGCGCAGAGGGCGAGTATGTAGATCAGAGCGATCGGGAGTCTGTCGCGGAAGCCCGCGCAGAATATGAAGAGGCGATAGAAGCCGCGGCCGATTCCAGCGCGAGCAGTAGCGAGCAGGAGGAACTAGAAGAGGCGTATGAAGACTACCAAGAAGAGCACGAGGAGGTTTACGGAGATGATTATTGAGACTGGTTAGTGGCCTATCTGAAGCCGGAAGTACGTCAATTTCGTGGCTCCCCCAACGGACGCAGCCTCCCTTCCCCTTTCTCTATCCTCTAAGTAGGGCGCTTTTCCTCTCCCGTGACAGCGATCCAGATATCCTTTGCACGGCGGTAACGCTTGTCGCCATAGTACGTGTTGCTGGTCTATAATAACTGCTTGTAGAGTGGCTGCGGTTGCGGTGCTCGATGCGGTAAAGCCTGGTTGCAGATACAATATCGGTGTGTGTTCCATGATAGCCTGGTAAACAACGTGGCATTTGAATTAGAGCAGACATGCTACAATGGGGATATTTCGTTATCACATGGTTGACAGTAGCGTCCCTTTAGAGAAAGGGGTATGGCTGGCGTGTATGTATCAAGATGGCATCCGATCCTTCCCCTTCCAGACACACTCTACCGGTTCCAGAGACGAGGCGCATAGCAGATTACGAGACTAAACATGGGTGACGCAGGAATTGAAGTTGGCGGTAACCAGTCTTCATATATACCCAATTGCAGGAAACGGTAGGAGGAACTAAGCGAATATCAAAAAAGGAGACTTGAATTCTTAGGTATTCTTGAATAAACCAAACAATCCTCTTCTACGGCACCGCTATCCACTTGATGGGCGAACAAAGATCTTTCAAGTCATCCTGATTCCCTTTTCCACGATCCTAAGTGATAAATGCCCGGGACGATGGAGTGTTGAGAGGTTGAGCCCTTGAATCTTCGGTGGCACAACCACGATGCAAAGTTGACTGCCCGGTGGGTTTCGCCCCGGGAAACCCTTCAGAAGAACTTCTATCTAAGGGGATCATACCGCAGGTTTTAAAAGTGGCTCATTATGAAAGGTAGGTCGCTTTCTTATTCGAGCTATCAGCTTGAACCGTTGGCACAACTGTCCTACGCCCGCGGCAGGAATACCGATCACCCTGTGATTATCAGGAAGAAGATAACTCGGAGGATATGTTGGCAATCGTGATATGTCTTTATTCTAGGTGAGATATGAGTACCTAAGATAACAGAGTGTACGCTATGGCACGGTTCACTAGCTCAATGCAAACACTACGTCCAGGCATCATGGTACTTGATAACTCTGGTGATACTATTCCATATGTATCATTCTACCATCCACCCTATCTACACGTCGTGGATAGAGGGCTTCTCGTCCGCGACAGCTGGCTGGGCAGCCGCGGTGTCCGCCTGCTTCCCCCATCTTCCCATGAAGAAATTGGATACAGATCGTCTAATACCCGCCAAATTCTCAGCGACAATCTCTCGCGTAGGACGCTTAAAGAGCTCGTCGATTTCCTCCAGCGTCTTATCCTTAGTCTCGGGCATAAAGATGAGCTGGTAGACCCATCCTACAGCGGCGATACCACCGTAGAAACCGAGAGTGAGACCCGTCTTGCCCATGGCCCTCTGCATGCCCGAGAAGTTGTACGTGACGATGAAGGACGACAGGAAGAGCAGGCCGTCGGAGGTCGTCATGCCGTAAGATCGGAGGTAAGTCGGATATACCTCGGAGGGGACGACCCAGGTCAGAGTAGCGTAGCAACCAAAGAAGCCCATGTAAAGGATGAGGCCGACGAAATAAAGCGCCTCGGTGGTTGCAAGTTGGGTCACGGGATTGAATTGGTAACTTATGCCGAGGATGACAAGACCGATGAAGAAGCCAGGCAGCATGGTGTTGGCCCAGAATCGACGCCCAAACTTCTCCATGTAGAAACAGGCCGGGATGGTGCCGAGAAGCAGGGAGCCACCGCCGACGAGGGACATGTAATTGGCCTTCTCGTCGTCGAACCCGATCTGCTGCATAAGCACCGACATGTAATACATGACCGCATTCACACCGGTTAACTGGCCGAGCAGGATCATGATGTTGGCGTAGACCAGAGCGCGCCGAGCACGAGGGACCGTGAAGAAGTCCATCCAGGGGAAGCGCTTGTTGCTGCTGCCCTCGGCGCAAGCCTGCTGCTCCTCCAAGACGGAGACCTTCATGACGAAGAACTCCTCCCGGGCTTCGGCAGACTGCGTACCACGGATGCGCTTCCAGACCTTGAAAGCCTCGAAGGTCTTGCCCTTGTGCATGAGGAAACGCGGGCTTTCCGGCAGGAAGAGCATGCCGAGGAACATGATGGTGGAGAAGACCAGCGACGAGCCGAGAATGTATCGCCAGTTACCGGGCACGGTGACGAACATGGCAGCCACAGCATACCCGAGAACCTCGCCCAGGGCGATGTTGAACTGGTACAGGGACACCAAGTTGCCACGAATCCTGCGCTCGACGGATTCGGCGACATAGACAGGGACGGTGCCTCCTTCCAGACCCACACCCATGCCAAGAATGACTCGCGCGGCGATGATCGTACCTTGTCTGATGTTAGTCCCTCGCGCCTCCATAGTGTTGGGGGAAGGAGGGTTGGGAAATGCATATGAGCGAGCTTACCAAAGTCTACCGCACCAGCTGAGAGCGCACCGCCGATGGTGTACAGGATCGTGGAAATGATGATCGACCACCAGCGCCCGAACGTCTCGTTGCAGGGACCCAGTATTAAGGCACCGCCGACGGCGCCCAGAGGCATCGCGGAGTTAACCAGACTGTTCTGCCGGGTGTCCAAGCCAAGGTCTCTAGGAAGGAAGAGGTTGGCGCCGGAGATGAGAGACTGGTCGAGTCCCGACAAGAGGCCACCCATAGAAGCGAACGCGACGATGACCCAGGTGAAGTGCCTCGGATCCTTGAATTGGAGGTCGAAGAAGCCATTCCGGAGCCCTCCAGCCGCCTCGAGTTCCTGTTCCATCTCCGTGATCAAGCTGTCCACCTCCCACCCGCCTTCGTGCGCCACGGCGAGGGCATCCCGCTCGTTCAGCGGGGGGTAGTTCTTAGAGGACGGGTTCTCAATCTGCTCTGCATCCTTCTTCTTGAGAGGAGCCGGCTTAACCACTTCGTCAGCCATCTTTAATTGCTACTGAGCGACGAGCCTCCTAAGGTAGGGGTATTCCAAAGGAAGATGTACGGAAGGTAGTAGGATACACTATAAACAGCGGCGAGAGGATATGAAAATTTATATGATCTTCGCTCGCCAGAGGTCGCACGCCGACGTTACTTCGACGGGAGTGGCGTCATCGTCTGAGTGGTTACATGTGGGGCAAGAATCCTGAAAATACCGCCGAAATAGGAGCATTCCCTTGCCCGTTACAGGAAACATCCCGCATGGGGTCCCCAGCAAAACTCCCTGTTCCTCCAGTTTCCTCGTCCCATCCGGAGAGCGCTCTGGGGGCTCCGGGGAATCTTGGGGGCTTCGTTGCTCCCCGGAAGCCTCATGGTGGGTATTTGATCGTGAGATGTAACGGAGCTCCATAAAGCCTTTTCGTATTAGCGGTAATTATGAACCAGATTATCAGGGATAGCGCTCCCCTCGACTTATGGGACTCGCCGAGGAGCGTCCGGGACTAGCACCGTAACGGAGCGGAATCTGTGGGGCGATGGCGGGTTCTTGGCCTTAAGCTTGTTCCAGACTTGGCTTCCGGCACGTTCCTGGGGCCATTTTCAGCGGGCCGGTGCACTCTCTTGTTAAAACCATTACATATCAGTTCTTAATATCGAGCAAGTATCCAGCTCCATCTCGGAAACCAGCGGGTTGTACTTGGTAGCTAACGACATATGGCTTGTCGAGCCGGTGTATATGTTGCCACAACACGGCGGTTTCATGTAGCAGTTACGCAGATGTGCACCCCGTAATTGTATACGTTGAACAATTTGACAGCTACATTTTCATATGCCGCTTGCTACTGGGAGCGAACCGTGGTTGGCTTGGAGATGCAACTGACAACAAGTGCTTGGCCGGCTCCCGTCGGGAGAGACAAACAAGAGTTTTCTAGCGGTAGATCAAAACGATAAACTAAAAGCTGACAAGTGAGGCGGCAGGGGCGAGTAGCCACTTGGAGCTGAGCAAAGATGGCGAAGACCATTAGCGCTATTGGGAATCGGGCCTAACTCACTATTTGGCCCTGCCTACGTATACTTGGCGCTCGCAGATACCGAAACCCCTGTCCCGCACCTTCCAGTTGGAGAATCCCACTATGATGTCAGAAGACATCAATGGCAAACCGCAAAGCTAAGTATATTACGGGCCAAATATGTATGCATACTGTAGCTAATCCAAGATGCTATTATAAAGGTAGATCCACTGCCCTGGTTCAGCCTAAGGAGGAAAGTGACTGATCGGCAGAGGGACTGCTAGGACTACTCTTCGTGGTTAAATCGCCAGACTACGGAGGAACTACACCTGAGCCCTAACCGGGTATGGCCACATTGTTACCTTGCAGCCGATGCATGGAAGTAATAGGCAATAAATACGCGTGTCAGGGGGACATGGAGCAACAACGAAATATGAAAAATGAAAACTGAAAACCAGTACTCAAGCTGAGTGCCTGGTTCCCCATTTAAACACATCCAGGGGTCGAAGCAACTCAACTGAAGTGGGATGGACATAATGTCCATATTAAGTGGATTGTGGCGTTGCATACAAAAATATGTGGCTGATATTATGCCCCAGCCACTTCGCTGGCTGGGGGTACCGGGGCTAGCTAAGGAACCTGGCCAGGGTACGGACCAGAGTACGGACCAATATGGAGGTACATATCTTTGCATACAAAAATGTTCATAAGATGATGCACCTTTGGATATCCACGGGCGTCCACTAGTGGCTATCCATATGGAGATTTCGCCAGTTCCATCCATATATTTTACGATGGCGGCGGATGGCCGTCAATCCACAGACATGGTTGGTGGAGTGCATTGGGTTACTTCGACCTCTGAACACACCGGATCGACTATACATTCCATTAGATAATATAGACTCGGAAGCCGAATAACTAGTTGAACAAGCTGTCAGGAGAGCTAGATGCAGTGAGAGACCAAGATGGACTATTCATCAGCTATTGTACTAACGAATTCACAGTATCTATGCCTGTTTTGCAGCTGGCCGGGAGATCATATACCACCGACGCTAGAACACTCGCGTACGTCTCGGATGCCGCTAACACGGCTTTTCTATCATCCTGGTCTAAGAAATCGCTGGAACTCCTTTCCAATTGAAAGCAGACCAGCCTGGCATAACATATCTGTCGGAGGGTACGGGCTCCCCGGCTGAAGACTAGCTGCTGAATAGACGGGTCTCGAAAGGAGTCTATTCGGATAGCATTGTAAATATGTATGACCCCTGACCTTGCTACTGCTACCTAGGATAACAGGCGCCTACACACGAACGTTTCTTCAGAGGCGCGCCCATAAGGGGGAATGCGCCTGACATTATCCCCGAATTCATGAGCATATTATCGCGAAGTGCGATACCAATTCGCTGGGGGGTCTCCAAGGCACTCTCCAACAGGAACGGCTACTGCGAATCAGTATGAAGATCTCGCCAGGGGATGGATCCGGCTCTACTCACATCTCAAACCGCGCTGAGCGAGGAGGCTTAACACGCGGGGTACCAGCGCCCCGACGGTCGTCTGGTGGACGTCGTGCATCAGGCTGATCGTCCCTCCGCCGTTCAGCCCGTTCTCGTATCTCGTATAGCTCATCCCTGTCGTCGCCGGTGTGTTGAACTGCCAGTCCAGGGTGTCGATGTCACACTGGATGACGTGGTACCCCAGGGAGCCCAGAGTCCGCAGCGTTGCGTCGTTGTAACTGAAGTATGGTGGGCGCATGTACTGGGGGAAGTAGCCGAGGATACTCGACAATGCCGCCTCGAGCTGTGTCATCTGCGAAGTGACGCCTGCGGCATCCAGAGTAGCCAGGTCTGCATGGCTCCATCTAGACACGAAAAGTGCCGTTTAGCTCTCAGTTCCAAGATAGAGAGGACGAGATCCAAGACTCACGTGTGAGATCCAACCTGGTGGCCTTCGGCAACCATCCGCCGGATGGTCGAAACGTGGTTATTGATATTGTCCCAGTTCTGACCGTTGACGAAGAAAGTGGCTCTTTGGCCGCTGGCCCTGAGTCTGTTTAGCAACTCCTCGGTGTATATGAACGGACCATCATCGAAGGTCAGGGCAACCACGCCGGGCTGGGTGCAGCTATAGATAACCGTACCGTAAGGCACGTTTGACTGTCTTGTTGACAGCGTTGGCACGGCGAGGGCACGCGAAGCCAACACGATATACGAAAGAACTTGCTTATACATGATGAATGCTTCGATATTCAGTTTGACAAAGCCCGGCTGTCGTCTTTAGAAAACCTCTGGATTTATATAGCAACCGCCGGCAAGCTCATAAGCCCGGCGCTTTGTTGTTGGTAGCCTCAAGACCGATACCAACCGGTCGTCTCACCCCCGGAGTCGGGCGGTGGTGTGAAGCCTCGAGTCACCTGCTCATAACATCGTATAGTCGCCCATTACCGTGACTTGAGATCACTCGGGATTGTTTCTATATCTACGGACTAAATTATCTCGGAGTTCGGCCAAGCCAGCATTTTCTGGCGTATAGCTGGTCGCATGTCCAGCCTCCGGGGGAGCCAATGTGGTGGTCAGAATAATATTTGTGCACCCGTGGCGTTCCCGACGCATAAGCTGTCGGCTACGAACCATTGGTCGACTGAACTACGTTTGCCGTCATACTATGGTAGGTGCGCGCCTCCTTACGGGCTTACGGTAGGTTGCCGGTGTCAGCTGCAGCACTGTCTACGGGTGACTCCTTCACCCGAGCCAGCACACTGCAAAACTATTGAACCTGACGACCATCAGATGGGGTAAAAAGACCGCAAAATGGCGACAATATCTCTGAGCCTATTCAGAATATAAGCATGTGCTGTATTCCTCGCATCCGACTGCCAATTTCGTTACTATACGGACTCTGCCTTAGAACAGACGGCGTTGGTACGGTTACACAGTTGCAAATACGACAGTGGTACTTAGACCGCATGATCTCATACAATAATTCTACTTTTTCAAAGTCTAAGTCATCTTCCATGGCGAGCACAAGCCTCGTTGAACTAGGCTGGGTTATGCTGACCATCAACTATTATTTTCGGGCAATGACTAGCTCAGAGACGAGTAAATTTAGCGAGCCACGAGGCCATAATACAGGAGTACGAAAGTAGACAAACCCTGGTGGTTAGTTCAAAAGACAATCCTCAGCCCCAAGTTGGAACGCCTACGTGTTGTAGTGAGTGGTCTGCAAGGGGCGGCTGTACAGAACTAACCGGATACACGTTATCTTCTGTGCCGTTACGTGTAATTAAGGCCTTTGTCACTGTCTTTCAAGCGACTGGCTCTCTTTCTATAATTCTAGATACTTAATGTCACGTGCATATTAGGATAGACCGGAACAGGTCTGTATATAGAGAGCTTTCTTCATCAGGACACGGAGGGTCAGAGAAGATATCAATACTTATTGCGCCCAAATCCCATACTCTCGTTGAGCCCTTCTCTTCTCCGTGGCTAGCCTGTCATTCCTGGGTCCGGTGGTTGCTCCTGACACTTAGGTCGATTAACCCCAATACCGACGGGTGGCCGCAGTGGTCATTTACCTCCTCAATATTCGAGCATCGCCGATACCTTTACCCAGCTACCCAGTGAGGCACTTCCCCAAACAGTTCCGGCTGATGCTGAGATCACTAGATTTTGCTCTGCTCATATAAGCCCGAAGCGGCTATGCTACTAGTAAGCGGGCAACCAAGGTAAGGCGTCACGTGAGATTAAGGAGGTTAGGGGTTATCAATACGCAAACACCCGGCGATGCTCACATTAGACAAATCCTGCGTCCTAATAGATTAGAGCTAGCTTGCCCTCGCATGCTGGTCGCTATAGATATAACTCCGGATGGACTAAATGGACTGCAAGTTATGATAGAGTACTAAGAGGCCAATTTGACTCAAGAGCCTAGATTGAATAAATGAACTTAATAATCGTGGCACGTATTTCAGGTTGTTAATTGCTTGATACCTGTTGAATTCATCGATATTATATCCAGTATATGGATGTCAACGACGCTTGGGAAGTCCCAGTGATGCCTAATGCGGCCAATACTGATGTATGCGCGAGAAGCCAATCAGCAATAGCGTAATGAGCTCGTACTTTTTAACAGGCTTTGTGTAGTATATACTGTAAAGCTGTCAATGAGTCGGCCACAGACCTACAGTTATCAACACAAAATAAGACGTTGTTCTGCCTACATACGAGGTAGTGCTTCCTTCCTGACTTAAAAGATGGCTAAGGCATTAGGGGGCGACCCGACAAGCCCCGGGATGTTCAAAGGTGCAGAGGTCAACATGAAGCTGTATCTTCCGGACTTCTTGCAGTGGTCCGAGAGCGCCTTGAGATCCCACAGCTCACCCATAGGCATCCCAAACATGGACAGCAGCCAGGGATGGAGGACTATGATATACCAGTTAGTTCTCGACAGCCTCAGCAGATTCCGAGCGTCGGGTAGGGGGCGCCCGACGGAGGGCGCTTGATGTAGATGGGGCCGGCTTACACAGGTCAAGGGGTCCACCGACGGACCCGTCTTCCTTCAGCGGCATCAGTGCTTCGAAGGCCCAGCCTGTCAAAAACGTGTTAGTGTCATATTCGTTGGTATATTCGTTTGAACTTAAGTTACCATCGCCGGCCACGGCCGCGAAGTGCTTGTTCCACAGCCATTTGGCGGACTCGAGCACGCCGTGCATGCCCGAGATCTTGCCGTGCTGCAGCTTCGCGAGGTCCTCCGGCCCCAGCGCTTGCATGACCTCGGTGAGGCCGGTGCGGATGATGAGGACGTCGCCCGGTCGGAACTCGACGCCCTGATCCCGGGCTATCGTCTCGATCTCCTCGACCGTGATGCGGTGGCCGTCCAGGGGATGGACGACCGCGTCGTCGCCCGTCTTCCCCTCGGCGCGCGCCTTGGACTCGGCCCACTCCTTAAAGTCGATAAGCACCCCCCTGGCTACCAGGCCTCCCGCGGCGTGCCAGTGGTCCAGCGTCGGCATGGCGTTGGCGGCCGTGTTCGGGGCGGCGAGCGCCTCCTTGGTGACTTCGATGCCGTTGTAAGCCAGCCCGGAAGGCTGGTGCAGCCAGTGCACGAGACTGTCCCATTGACTGCTGAGCTGCGTGTTGAAGTGTATCTCGTCATCCCAGCCGGCACCCTCCGACAGCTTTGCCTCCTGCAGCGTCATCTGCTTATGCACAGGTCGGATCCTTCCTGGCAGGGGGATTGGCATAGCATTCAGCGGCCAGCTACGAAGCCTATTAGCGAGCGCATGCTCGGCGCCTGTGCATGTGACTCACTTTAGAGAGATGGACACGCCGTCCCTCGCTTCGGCACAAGCAGCCCGCACCACGGACGGTGTCAACAGGTTCAGGGTGCCTAGCAAGTCTTTCTTGCCATCTTTGTCGAAAATGCCCCAAGCACATCCCTGGGGCATACCCTCGACTTTGGGCAGACCGTCGAAATCCGGCAGCTGTGTAGCATCCATGTTCGCCGGTCGTTCTTATAAGGTCATAGTATGTGAATGTTCAAACGTTCTGGTTTGACTGCGTCCTTCCTATATAGATCCGCGCCGGTGAGGACCCAAAATGGGGTGGAGTAGCTCGCTTAGACCTATGCAGCTCCGGCAACATAACCGTTGGCTGAGAACCCAATCGTTGACCTAGCATAGCGGACTGGGGCGGAGAGGAGTGTTTCACCGGCGTTTCTAGCCGGGCCATATTATTTTCGCCGAACGTTTTGACATTACAGGCGTATTCTTACGATGATAAATGAAGTCCTGTCAGTGCCAACAGAGTCCTATTTCCAACATCGGCTTATCTATGTGGACTTAGAACGTTTTCTAAGTGAGGGGTATGTCATCATGTCAAACCCCCCCTCGTATAACGAAGATAGGTCATGACGAATTCGTAGTATACCGAATTCAGTCCTGGAGTAACCCAAACCTCGCACCTACCTAGCAGAATATCTCGCTACTGAGAAGTTGATTATTTTATGACTATCATCTGTAGATTTCCTGCCTTTTTAAAAAAAAAAAATTTATAGCCGTTAATCGGGGACTAAACGATCTTGAAATGCGCAAGATCCCTGGCAAAGGAGACTCGGCCCGCGTAGGGGCCGCAGAGACCCTTTTTTCCCATATTCGAAGGCGTAGCTGCTTTACGTAGAAAACTCTTGCTGTACAGAAACCAGGATGGTGACTTTAAGAATTCTTTGTTGGCGAATTTTCGACGTGACCTGTTCGTCAGCATCCAAAACTCCGCGCTATCATTAGGAACTCGGGTAGCGTCACGGCCAGTTGGATCGCCAAGAACTACACCGCTGCCGTCATTCGATAGTCGCCGAGACGAATACGAATAAGAGCGCATCTCTCTCGCAATTGAGTTCGGGGAGCGAGAACCAGTGATGTTTCGACATCTTTGGGGGGGCGTTTGGCCCGCGGGGTCGGCCGGTGGATCTGCGTTAACCTCTTTATCGGCTCCTGGCGGTTCCGATGGAGATTTATAGGGCGTTCCAAAATTATGTAATTATTTAGCGGCTTCTAACAGTTCCGACGGATATTTATGCCATGTTCCAGGGGTAGGTCTCGACAACTAGCCGGTAAACTCGGTCCAATTAAACTGAGCTTCCTATCTGTATATTCCCGCCAACCCCCCTTTTTTTAGAGCGGGGGCAAGGGAGCCATGTGTAAGAACTTAGCGGCTGACATCCATCCTGCGTGAGAAATAGGCATATTTAGAATTCTTGCCAAGCGGTTCTGGCCAGGGGAATCGGGTATAAGTTCCTATAGCCGAGCCCAATGCGTATTGCGCACTAAGTATGTCTCTCAATCGAGACAACGTTATGCGTGTAAACGTTCGGCTACCACATCGATCCGAGTCGTATAGGCTTGTTCCCCCCACTTAAGCGTTCGAGGGATTCACGCAGGGTTGCGCGAACGAGTAAAATTGAAGTCGAGGCCGACCGCAGCTACCCCATCATGGTACAATAACGTGCGTGGGGAATGCGAAGACGAGACCGCCTGTTCCGTTGCGAAGATCACCACGCTAGTAGCGCAGCCAGGGGAGGTTAGCTATAAATCATCTCTTCCATCTCCGTCTCTGCAGCTGGGCAAGTAAGTTAGAGTAGAGCTCGAACTCTGTAGCCGCAAATTCGAGACTCTCTCACGATCCAAAAGCTTTCCCCTGGTTTCCCGAGCGACACACACGGGATAGATAATCGCCATCACCGAGAAAGAAAGAAAGAAGAAGAAAAAGGACGAAAACATGGCTACCGAGTTAGCCGCCCTACAGGCGAAGTACGCGCAGGAGGCGCAGAAGCGTCTACGGCCCGAGGGCACGGCGCAGTTCGAGGAGCTGCAGAAGAGCGGCGTCGACCGGCTGCGGCACCTGGGGGACGACCCGTGGGCGGACCACGCGGCGCTGGACGCGGCGCCGCCGGCGCTGCGGGACGGTGACCGGGTCAAGTTCCTGATCGCGGGCGCGGGCATGGGTGGCATCGTGGCGGCCGTGCGCCTCGTGCAGGCCGGGTTTTCTGCCGACGACATCCGGCTCGTCGAGACGGCGGGTGGCGTCGGCGGCACCTGGTACTGGTGAGCAATCTCTGAAGCCATGTTTCTCCGCATTGGGTCTCCTAGTTCAAGTACACCAAATTTCCCGATGCGGGGCTTGTTGGAATTGATAACCCCCGATATATGTCTTGCGAAACCCGGTTACCCCGCCTATTTAACTGGAAAGGGCGATCACTGACTCCCAATGTTGCAGGAACCGGTATCCGGGCCTGCACTGCGACTGCGAGGCCTACATCTACATGCCGCTGCTCGAGGAGCTCGGCTTCGTGCCCTCGCACAAGTACGCCTCGGGCGTCGAGATCCGCAACTACCTGGCGCAGGTACTCGAGAAGTACGGGCTCGCGGACAAGGTCCTGTTCCGGGCACGGGTCGAGCGCCTGACGTGGGACGACGCCGGGCGCGCATGGAAGGCCGACATCACGGCACGCCGCGGGCCGGGGGGCGAGGAAGAGCACCAGCTCGCAACGAAGGCGCAGTTCGCCTTCCTGACGGCGGGGCTGCTCCAGAAGCCGCAGATCCCGAAGCTCGGCGGCGTCGGCCTCCAGGGCTTCGGGGGCGCCTTGCTGCACACGGCGCGGTGGGACTACGGCGTCACGGGCGGCGCGAGCGAGGAGCCCTTCCCGGCGCTCGACAAGCTGCGCGGGAAGCGCGTGGGCATCATCGGCACGGGCGCGACGGCCGTCCAGGTGACGCCGTGCCTCGCCGACTACGCCGGCGAGCTGTACGTGTTCCAGCGCACGCCGAGCGCCGTCTACCAGCGCAACCAGCGGGCCACGGACCCGGGCGAGTGGGCGACCGAGATCGCCCCGAGGCCCGGGTGGCACCGCGAGCGCCTGCTCAACTTCGCGTCGGTGACGGCGCGCTGCGCGCCCCCCGGGACCAAGAACTTGGTCAACGACTTGTGGACGCATCAGAGCGCGTACTCAGCACTGACGGGCGACCCGGAGTTCGCCCTGACGTCGCCGGAGAAGGTGCCCGAGGTCATCGGACGCTTCCTGGCCATGGACGAGGCGAACCGGTCGGTGCTGCGCGCGTACACGGCCGAGGTCGTGCGCGACCGTGACACCGCCGAGAAGCTGACACCTTGGTACCCCATATGGTGCAAGCGCCCCACCTTCAGCGACACCTACCTGCAGACGTTCAACCGGCCGAACGTGCACCTCGTGGACACAGACGGTAAAGGCGTCGAGGCGGCGACGGAGCACGGGCTCTTAGTCGGCGGGACTGAGTACCCGCTGGACGTGCTGGTGCTGTCGACGGGCTTCGTCTCGCCGGTGCACGACGGCGGCGACCCGTCGGTGCGGGCGGGCACCGAGGTTGTGGGGCGCGGCGGGCGCACGCTGTCAGCCAAGTGGACGGAGCAGGGCGCCACAACGCTGCACGGCGTGGCGACAGGCGGGTTCCCGAACCTGTTCTGGCTCGGCGTGGCGCAGACGGGCGTGTCGCCGAACCACAGCTACGTGCTCGAGACGGAGAGTACGCACATCGCGCACATCGTCGCCGAGGCGCACCGGCGGTCCGGCGGGCTCGACAAGGCCGGCGTGACTATCGAGGTGGAGCCGGAGGCCGAGGAGGCCTGGAGCATGCGCTGCGCCGCCGGGGCAGCGCGCTTCGCCGTCCAGATGATCTGCACGCCGAGCTACATGAACAACGAGGGCCACATGACGGATCCCAACGCCACGCAGGAGGACTTGCTAAAGAAGGCGCGCCAATGCCCCTGGAGCGCCGGGCTTCCATCATACATCGAGGAGCTGGAGCGCTGGAGGGCCGAGGGCAGTTTGAGCGGTATTAAGTTCACGGTCGCCTAGGAGAAGCGGGGGAACGCCAAGATCTCATCATGCACGAATCGTAGATAAGATTCATGTCGTCTATGTATAACAAGAATACGTTCGGTACGTCAAGAGTGCAAGGTCAGGAAGTCTTCTCTGCCTATGTCTACATCCACTTGGGGCTAGTAAGCGTCGATACCTAAATGTGAATCGCAGATGGTATTCGTGATAAGAGTTGAGGGCTGGCGCGATATCAACTAGTAGTTAGCCGAATAATACAGCCATAACACCTCGAGAACCACGTTTTCCTTCCCGACACCGTTGAACTCCGCTTGCCTCATCCTATAGGGTGACCCGAGGCACCATACAATAAACGAAAACGCTTTCGAACTCCTAGAGCATCCGCCGGTTGTCCGACGGAGAACCCCATGCCTTGACCTCCAGTGTTGACAAATTGCCGATGACCTGATCGACTGAAAAGCAAAGGACCAGCGTCGTAGCTTGCACAATTAACTGGGAACCCCGCAAACCGAACAGATAGAATAGCAACG
The DNA here is from genome assembly GCA_004155945.1 of Monosporascus sp. mg162. NCBI lineage: Eukaryota > Fungi > Ascomycota > Sordariomycetes > Xylariales > Monosporascus > Monosporascus sp. mg162. The sequence goes on from QJNY01000204.1 coordinate 69,391, forward strand.
TAACTTAGAACGGGAACATGCTATACCCGGATATTCCTCCGTCCGTTATTCCATTTAGAGCGCCATCGCCCGTTGCGAGACGCAGGTTATTATCCCAATCGGAAAAGTTTAACTCGCCGCCGAGTCCCTGGAGAGTCATCCCCAGCGCCTGCTCGAAGCCTTCACCGAGGCTATTATAGTCGAGATCCGTCCACCCCTGACTCACCCAAGGTAGCGCAGCCTGTCCCGGAGCAGGAAGGAGGGTCCGCTCTGTGCTGGAGATGGGGTTGTATTCAGGATGTTGCGTGGAGGTCGCAAAGGATTGATATGCTGAAACGCCGGTTGACGGCACACCGGTATTGTTCTGCTTGGTCCGGGACGGGTCGTTACCGGTGGCAATTTCCGAGAGGAGCTGGAGTGGAGTATTCGCAGGGTTGTACTCTGCCTGCTGCTGCGGCTGCGGCTGTGGTTGCTGCTGTTGCTGGGCCCCTGGTGCGTTGGCGCCCTCCGGCTTCTGCCCCATTGGATCACCACCTTGGGGCTTTTGCTGTGGCAGATGGTCTCCCAGCTTTTGGAACCAGCCACGTAACATAGTGAGCACGACCTGGAACTTGGCAGCAGGTCGGGACTTATCCCCCTCTGCGAGTGCGCGAAACTTATCCAGGAGCTTCTCGAGGTACTCCTCGACTTTCATATTATCTTTGTTGATAACCTTACCAAGTTCCGAGTCCGGACTGCTAGCACTGAAGTACATTTTCATCAAAACGACTGTCGCGTATGCGACGCGGACGAAATTAAAGATGGGAAGACAGCGTATACTGCGCAAATCCATAGCGAGGAAAGTCTCAAAGATACCATCTATTGCTGTGAGACAAGTCGACAGCGCGGCGATATGCGCAGCAGTCAAGCTGTCGCCCAAGCCAGGAATAGGGTCACGAAGTGCTTCTGTGTTGAGAGGCGGTACTCGCATCTCATCGTTCTTGTTCATATGCAACGCGACCTCATGCATGTAGAGGTTGAGCACGTGAAAGCTAAGGACCAGAGATGCTTGGCATTATTAGCACAGTAATGCGCACGAGACTAGAGAACTTACATTGTTTATCCTCATTCGGTATTGAATCGCTATATTTTGCAAGATCCCTTTCAAAACCTCGCAAGGCGTATTGCACTTTCGGCTCAGCGATGTTGACGACGACGCCGGGATCATCCATCGAGAACTGTATCCCAACTTCCTCAGCTAGGCGATGGGTCCATACGAGGTGGCAGAGATATTTGTCCGTGGGTGCGGCTTCGGGCGATGATTCGAGGATGTCCATGCACTCTGTCATGAAGGACGTCCACCTGACGAGGTTGGTACGGTGCAAGGCCATGGAGACGTTAGCTGCCAAAAAGTAAGATGAGAGCCAAGCGCGCCGCGCCTCGATGGTCGTGGGATCGGGGAACGGGGTCTTTCTAAAGGGATGACCTCGCCAAGCCGAAGGGATGAGACGCGATTTAGACATGCCCTGTTTCCTGCCAAGTCCAATGTCGATTGCCATGACGGCTGCCATGTGGACGAACTGATAGAACTTAAGCTCCTCGAAGTGTTCCGGGGGATAGTACCATATGACGGATATTTGGAGGAGCTGTACCAACTCCAAGCTCTTTTCGCCACGTATGACAACCCTGTCTGCGATAAGATGCACAAGTTCATTGGCAAGTTGGCGTTGTACCTGAGGCATCTCCGAGGAGGCGGCCGTCATAATGCCCAGGAATAGATATGGCATAGTCCTGCGCAGTTGGGCGGCAGTCATACTAGCTGGAAACACGACGGCAGGCAAATGGACCGCCATCTCTTTCGTGTACCGCAGGAACAACGCCTCGGCCTGGTCCATAGTGAGAATGCCCCTATCGATCAGGTCGGCGCCGGGCCGGGGCGGCCGTGCCTGCTGTGACGTCGCGGGTTCTTGAGGCTCGGAAATTGTCTGCGCGTCGGAAAACTTCCGTTTCTGTCCAGCGCCTACGCATAAGAGAGACGGCAACGGTTGACCTTCGACCGGGGAAACATAATGAGAGTGCGGTTCTCGCGAAGGGGCCGGACCCCAATTACTACTGGGTACATTGCCATACGAGGAGAGACTGGTGAAATTGTTCTGGTCATCCGGAGAAGGAATCCGCTGTCCATTACCAAGGTGCGGAGCGCCTCCACCTCTCGTGGCTTGCAAGCTTGCAGTGAGAGCATCGATCTTCTTCTCCAATTCTGCGACCCTGCTGTCGGTTTTCTTCTGTCTCTTTCTCGTGGGCTGCGTGACTATACATTTCCTACCCGCCTTCGCACATCGTTTACACGGACCGTCCGGGTTCGCGGCATCAGCTTCGCATTTGACTTTCAAGCCGCGGCACGCTTCACAAGCACGTGGGCGCTTCGGGTCGTTAGGGTCTTGGGGCGTTGCGCCCGATGTGGAAAATGCGGAAGTATCGCCGTCGTGAATCGCTGCGGATGGAGCTGTCGGCGTCTGGGGGGTAAAGACAGAAGGTGCTGGAAGAGCTCTGCCACCTTCTCCTCCTCCAGTTAATGGACCATTTGATGATGTCGATGCATTGTATGGTGAATCTAGGGTCTCGGAAGTTGCAGCGTGTGTTGTGTTGGGAACTGCTGGCGTTGATGACGACGAGCTTATTTGGGCATGCGGCTGCGGATGTGATAGATGTAGTTGTTGTTTTTGTTGTTGTTGCTGTTGTTGTTGCTGCTGTTGTTGCTGTGGTTGTTGTGGTTGGTTATGAGAATTTGGTGCGCCGCCGTTGACGACAATTGAGTTGTCGTCGCCGGTATCTCTTAAGCGCGGGTCGAGTGAGGAGTCGTCCATCGTCCCTTCAGGTAGCTAGCATTACCTAGCTTATACGAGGCTAACAGGTGTCGGTATCGGTGGCTCTTCGCACCAACAGGACGGATGACGGTTGTAACAGAACTCCGTCGCTCCGACGGGAATGCTCTGAAGGGGCCCCGGAGAGATCGGAGGCTGACAAAGTTGAGCTTATCCCTGGGTTCAGAGGTAGGCAGGCATGTGGATACCTACATGTCTATGTGCAGTCCTGCCCCATTTGGTCGCTGTGTATTGTTACTTTCCTATTACCTACCTTAGTAATAGCCGAGGTTCGCCCGGGCATTCTAGCCAGTCTCTTCCTAATCTATGTAAACCATCTGATGTACACGATAATACGAGGGTAGTTGCCAGGCAGGTACGACAGGAACATCCACCCCCTATATACCTGGTATGCCATCCCCAAACTCTCGGATACACGTGTATTCGAAACGCGGTCAAAGGGGAGGCCCTCATTTAGTTAAAACTTTACGGCAAAACCACATTAACTTGTTTAAGAGATCAATGGTTATAAGAACGAGGATTCCAAGACTGGTTCCTAAGGCTGCAAGAGATACGGAGATATAATTCATCATTACCATCGTGTTTGTTTCGGTTTGGTCTTTTTTCAACTCCGGGTGACTCCCTTCTTTGCAAGCTACCAGGCGGTGTCTATCTACCTGAGCTCGAGCTCATTATGAACGACCCGCCATATCGACACGTTATCGTACATAGGTACACTGGTCATGTCCGTTGTAAGATGGCTTGAAAGGGAACATATCAAGAACCGCCGACTGCCCAGCAATCCGAGTCCCCTTTTAGAATTCACCCCCGGCGCCAGTTGCCGCCATGCATAAAGCGTGTTTTCCCCGATCGAACGCACAAAAGGCTTGTCCTTCCTTGACCCGATGCCATCTCCCCATCAGCATTTAGCACAATGGGGGTGAGGCAAAACAATGAACGGGGAATGTTATGTAAAGAAATCGCTTGTACAATCTTTTCGTATCTTCACTCCCCGCCTCCTCTGGCAGCAAACACAGCCGGCAAAGCGAGCGAATGGTGCCCCCCCCAAAAAAAAGACAAACCCAGGTGAATCGTTCGGTGGAAATCAGTGCAGCGTAGCGCACCGCGATAGGATGACGCCACAACTGCCAACTCGGCCTCGTTCGTGTCGAAATGCTGCTAGTTTCGCCGCAATTCGTACAGATTTGTTCAGCATATTGTCTCTTCTCGTCAAAGTACATCGCTCAATCCATATAAAAATCGCCTTTGAGAATGCGCTCCTGGAAGTGATCCGGCTTTGGTCTCTCGGGTTGCTTGGGCTTTACGGCAGCGGCTTGTTGGGGCGGGGCTGGCATGTCTGAGACTGACTTGGTGCGGTTGTGGCGAGCGCTGCCCCGCGGGGGGGAGCTCGAAACACTGGCCCCCAATCCATGGCGACTGCCCGCCACGGTGCTTTCAGCCCTTGATCTAAGCTGCTCAGACCAGTTATAGGTGCTGTCTGAGCGAGCAGAAAGTAAGTCAGAAGGTGTTCTTGTAGGTTGTGCGTTGCTTGCCTGATGAGACATGCTAGTCGTCCTTGCAGGAGTCGCGAGAGGCGCGGCACTAGCAGTACTAGCAGTAGATGGGACACGAGGGCTTCCGCCCGAGGTATGCCTACCGTTCACGCCTGGGCTGGTGGGACTAGGGCGCATGGTGCGTATAGCCGAGGCTCCGAAGCTAAGGTGACGAGTATAGGGTGTGTTTGGCATGGTCTTGGCCGTCTCCTCATCGTCGACCGCATTTTCATCAATCGAGTCTGAAGCAGTGGTGGATACGCTTGCTCGCCGAAGCCCAAATTGGGACGTTGTTGACGGAGGTGAAGTGCCAGAAAGCCCTAAGGTGGTAATAGATAGTCGCCGACGTTGGTCTCGTGCAGCGGCCGCAGTAGCCGAGTCTCTAGCTTGGCCGCTGCCAGCTGAGGTCGAGTTGTTGCGCTGGAAGAGGCTCGAGAATGCTACAGAAGTAACAGACCCTCGGCGGTTGGCACTCCCATTCGGTTGGGAGTTGTTGGTGCCGTCACTAGACATGATGGAATACGAACGCGCTGATTAAAGGTTGCGAGAATGAAATGGTCGAATAGTCGGTTTTAAGTGATATGGAGGTTGATGAAGGTTGTTCGTCTCCCCCAAATTCGTGATGGATGAGAGTCTCGAGAGGAAGGGGGGACGGGGCGGTGAAGTAGGAATATAAAGAAGCAAGAACCCCCAAGGCGGGACCTGACCAACGACTCTTTGATATGGGACACGTGCAGGTTAATCTATGTAAAGTCGGTATTAGGGGGCCGACCGAGGGGAAGCGACGATGGGTGCGGTAAAGAAGAGGTGGTACGTTTCTTTCTTTGAATCGTGCGATTCACTCTAAGATATGCTTGTTCCCTTTGATGATGCAACGCAGGCACCGACGGTGTCAGGCTTATCGGACAGAAAGTCCAGTCTCAAGCTCCCACCCAGACACGCCCAGACGAAGGGGGCAATCGAGATACAAGTATCAATGAGTGTGGAAGCGGGGTAGCCCACCCATTCGAGACTTATAGTTCTTTGATGCCTATGGCGATCCAGAGTTACTAACTAGTAGCAGCAGAAACCAGAGAGTTGGAATGGATTGATGGAGACGATAGGTAGTAAGCTAAGAAGATATTGTAAATCGGTGAGAACTTGGCAAACAACTGAGGAATGTTCAGAATATGTACGGGGCGGACAATCAAACTAGGGTAATTTTCAGAAATATCCGGCAGGCTGTTGGTTGATTCATTGATCTGCAAAGGTGATTGACTTGGTAGCCACCTACCTCACTTACCTGGCAGTACATAGAGTTGATCAGGGTGTGAACCTACCCTGGAAGGGCGCCGAGACGAGATCTTGAGTCTGGCCAATCATATAGGCCCGGGGTAAGTACCTAGTACCTTAGCCAGGAGACGCACGTGCAGGGTCACCATTGCACTAGGAAGTGACCTCGGAATAAGGGACGATTCCGCGGGGCGTGCCCCATGAGAGATACCACCCAAATACGCAGTGGTCGAGTTAAGCATTTTGCGGCCACTCCCGCCTTCGGCCTTAACAACTCCCCCCTTTCGAACTTATTACTTCGTATAGTTAGTACAAACCCATACGTCACTTGAAACTTCCGACGTCCCTGGAATGGGATCCAGAATGGGGATCCAGAATGGGATCCATAACGGGATCCAGAAAGGTCCATTTGCGGGGTAAGAATGTGGATCTCGCCAGTGCGCCATTCTCGTCACTCGTGGCCCCCTGATTACTTGGCGGGTTGTGTAATAAACTACTTAGGTTCGTTACCCAGTACGACACATTACTTTGTTTACATTTACAGTATATTCCCTAACCTATGAAAAAGCGTCTTATTTATATAAAAGACCAGCTTTGACACCTGATTATGTCGGACCATCCCTTACTGTAGAAGTCTCGGTCATCCAATACTGCTTTTTGCCAGACCCGCCCGAAACTGATAAGGATCCCCTCCCGATCTCCGCCACTGCAATGGACAAACACACGGTATTAGTTAAGATCTACGTGCCTTACCTCACCCGCATACGGCGGTGCCAACGGGGCTGTCAGTATCAATTTCCCCCTCCTAAATATCTAGTCTTTTATTCTGACCAATGACAGCCAGTTTCCTGCGTACTTAGTCTTTCGCTTCTTCGGTTACAGTTCCTCTTCTCCTCCCTCGCTGATAGACAGGAGAAAGCCACGCCATGTAGCTCAGAACCTAGGACAGCTGGACACTGCTCAGCATGATGATACCCTCTTTCCTAGTCCACTTGCCCTTATCAATGGACGATGGACGGGGAAGCGTGTTAGGGCATGGCCGGGCCCTGCACTAGCAAATCCCCATCGTAGGCTTATACCCCACCCATCCACACCAACTACCGTCTCCCACTTGTTAAGACGAGTTGGCTAACGAGGGCCCACAACTTTGGAGCCGATGCTAGTCGACTTGGCATGCTACCCAAGAGAAGCAAGAGAATATCTAACGAATCCAGTGTCCCTAGAAATACAGCGTAACCCTACTTGATGCGGGCTGAGGAGGAATACCCCATTCTCCGCTCACGGTGGTACGCAACGTTGTCCCATGCAGGCGGGCGGCACGAAAGCAATACGTGGTCTATAATCACCCATTTATCGCAGTTATTAACCTCCTCGGTTGTCGTGGACATGGCAGGCAAGGCTAAGAGGACGGATCTTACTCGTGTCGTCGTTTGGGTTCGTGCGGTATCTTAATTATGGATGAGACCATGTGCTCACAGGTTTAAGACAACCGTCTATCTCATACAGCATGCAACTATCCCCATATGTTATTCAACGAGTATGTCCTCTCCGAGGTGTGCTCATTGGTAGATTGTTCGTTCGACGCTACAGACTATGCGTCAAGCTGCGAACGGTCTTGGAGACCATCCACCGCACTCCGCGTATCCGATTTGACTCCTCCAGCACAAGGCTTTTGACCCGCTTAAGTTGTCTTCTGGGCGTGCACCACGTACTGAGTAGTGGCTCGCCTGCTGACCTGACCGCCGAAGACCACCTCTGGCCCCTTCCCCATCTCTGGATGCAACTGCCCTTCTGTACCAGCATCTCCAATCGAATCTCCATGGGCTTTCCGAAGACCTGGGGGCATAGCTATTAGAGTTTGGGCTACCCAGCTCTATACTAGTGGAGTTGTAGTTGTGACCCATTTACCAAGCTAGGAAAACCCTCCACCATTCCACGAGTTACCAACACATCCAATGGTCCACGACCCTGATTTTGAGTAGTGTTTAAGAGTACCATGTCCGGATGGGACGGTAGGCCGTCTTCAGCCATATTGGACAAGGAGATCCATGTCACGAACACGCGAGCCGGCTTTGCCATCATTATCAGCGCCGCCCTGACCGTCTGGTTACTGTCTGATGAGTATCAGATCTGGCGGTCCCAAAAGGGTTCAAACAGCATCAGACGTGGCCAAGATTCTTGTTATTGGTGGCTTGTGCCTGCCGGCAGATACTTAGAAGTCAATCACAGCCTCCAAAATCTCTCGGGCATCATGGTATAAACCCGCGTCTTCCTATCACAGGTTCATCCTAGCCTATGATGATGAAGAATCTCGTCCCAATCAAAGCCCTGTACCGAAGCGTGATCGTCTTAGGTCCGCCTAGCCCTCAGGATCGACAGTAAGACCTCTCAATCCCGGAGGAGGGGGCATATACAGGGTGTGTCTAGAAAGGTAGCTAAGAATGACATGATGAAATTGTTGTGGAGGTCGATCTGCCACTTCACAACCAAAGGAACAGTCCCTCCTTATTGAGAATGAGGTATAGCAGCGATACCGAAGTCCTGTCTATCCCCTTTTTTGTCGCCATCTCCTGATGCGCCCTGTTTGGTCCCGGCCACGATGAGGTTTGTGTTACCTGCGGTGTCGGGTGCCTCCGCCTCTGACCTGATACTTCTCTTTACGAGGTTCTTCACCACCGTTTCAAGAAGACCAGGAATCATAAAGAAGTGGCTCTTAGCCTAGAGCATGGTGCCATATCAGCCCACATGGCGTCACGAGATGCAGCGAACATACGAGATGCGGCACACATCTCACAGAAGAACACGGAGACCACCACCCAGCGAGTGGCTGACCAGGGAACCCAGGCGGCGCTGTCCAGGGCGGGTTTGAGGATGCCAGCGCGAGCAGCATTGCATCAGTGGAGACTAGCGTCGTGGTGCAGGCTGACAGGCGCGCCGGAATAGCCGCTGCCAAACAAGGAGGTGCCAGTACGAGTGACTTCGCCAGTCTTGGGGAACTACGCTAGATGTACTGAAGAGCGTGAGTCTGTGTCTTCTGTCAGCGAGCTCGTGGCTAGGGTAACCTAAGCCGGACAGGGCGTGCTGATGCCGTGAACTGGAAGACGCGGTGGCTTCCTCGGAGCCCCACTCGTGGACCCTTCCTTTCGCCGTACGATGTAACCATATCCCTGGCCCCGAGAAGCGCGGCGGTGGAGATCAGCCGATACCGAAGCCGGTGGAGAAGCCGAAGCGGCCTTTTGTGGAGAGACTACAACGTTTCCTCCGTACCTTAGCTCCTTCTTGTGGCATTAGCCAACCAGGAGCCCGGTCGAGAAACGGCAGCTTTGAAAACACCGTCTGCAGGGAACTCTTATCTGCAGTGCCATAAGAGTCGGCCGTAAGACAGATAGATATCCTCATTGCTACGTCAGCCTTAGTCTGGAATTTAGGGATGTATAGCTGATGTTTGGTTCTCAGTGGCCATCGGTATTGAGGACCGATGAGCATCTACGTGATGCTGGATGGGAACTGGCATCGAAAAAGACCGAGTCTACGGGCAGGTTTGGCAATCAAGGACGCTTCATAAATTTCGGCGCCACCAGAACTTGCCGGGCGACGTTGATGTCCGACGTCTTTACTTACAGTACCTCGGCGCTCTATGTTAGCTTCCCCCACCCCGTTCTCTGGGAAAGACCGCGATCTTCGTCCGTGGGGGTTGGGGCCGGGTTGGTAAAAATGAGTCTCATTTGTTGCTCCTGACTTCAGCCGAACCATAAGAACAGCCTCGCACCACCGCTTAATGCATCCCCCCGAGGATCGTATGTCGAAGGAACAATAGGTTCATTGTATAGCAATAACGGAGACCGGGCTTCTCCTTGCGAATCCAGAGAGGCCAGAGCACAAAACAGGACAATACATCGATTCAAGTTTTATTCCGGGAAGAGACGAGTCACACCGGGACATATGACAAGACGGATAATGCTATACAATGATACAAGGTCGAACAGACAATAAGCTAAAGCAATAGCCAAAAATAATCCAAATACGGGAGTAATGACTAGCTCCGCGTCACAAAAAGCAAAGCCGTTGTCTAGATTCCGGCTTTGGTGCTTTGGAACTATGCTAAGCCGTTACAATATCACGCGCAGTCACTAACGAGTATCGAGCGAGAGAATGCGGGAACTCGATATCAACACTATTACTACTTCCCCTTTTCCTAGAACCTCTTGTTATGGAAATTGGCCCATGGCAAAGCATCGACAAGCAATTCGTGAGATATGGCGTTAGCAGCTGTATAACATGTGATGACATCGCCTCTCACTTAATGCCCGCACAATTATTTTGCTATCCATAGGTTCAAATGGGAGACGCTTATCGTTCTGCTCCATGTCACCGTTCCTGTTCAACAGCCATCCGTCTAAGGAGCGAATGCCAAGTCAACTCCGGAACAAGCCTCAGACGACCTTAGCATATCTCACAGGAGCCTATTGGATTAGGTGTAAGAGGGTTTAATAAGTACCGCTTACCAAGGTACGTACTCGATAACACGTTGGGTTCGACCTACATAGCCCTGCGTAACCTCCGGAGCATCAGAGCTTGCTGCCAGCCACCCACCCACTCGACGTCCTCAACCAGCTCTCGAAGTCCTGCACTTGCTCGTCTTCCCTCCTAAGGGCCTCGATATCGACCCCGAAGCCGACCCTCTCAAAACAGTTCATGCTCTTCCCGGCATCGTCCACAAGCCACCTCAGGCCACGGCATAGGGGCGTCCAAAGACGCGGCATGTCACGCCCGACGATCTGCCTGAATATGTCCTCGGCTTCCGCGAATGTCAGCTCGTCCCCCGCTAGCCCGACGGCTCTGCCAGCCCAGGCGCCCGGGTCAAGGAGCACCCTCGCTGCAAACCGACCGATGTCCCGCACGCTCACGAGCTGCATCGCCCGGTCGGGGGGCATCGTGGCCCACAGCCCCGCCATCATCTTGCCAAACGCGCCGGGAGCGTAATTGTCCATGAATCCCGCGGGGCGCAGGATCGTCCACGATGTCGCCGCGGCTCCTCCGGGAGCGGAGACGGCGCAGGCGGTGGCATCGCGTAGGTGCAGCTCGACCCTGTGCTTGGCCGCGAAATGCGGTATCGAGGTCGGGTTGCCCCAGCTGCGCGCGTCGCCGCCGCGGTCGACGCTGCTGAAGACGATGTGGCGCACGCCGTGCTCGACCGCCGCGTCGATAAGCGGTATGGCCTGTGCCTCGTCCCCCGGCGGCGCGGTGACGAGGAATACGGAGCTGATGGCCGGGTGGGCGGCGAAGATCGCCTGCGGGGCGGCGGCGGCGTCCCCCTCGACGAGGGTGACATGCTCAGGGTGCCTGCGGGAGAGGGCTTACGCCTTTTCGGACGACGCTGAGCGCGTGAGCGCGAGGATTCTGGGGCCTGGCGCGGATTGCTGCTGCGCTGCTTCCGCCAGGGCCTTGATTGTGGCGCTGCCTTTCTGGCCTGTAGCCCCAACTATCAGGATTTCTGACTCCTGCATCATGACCTTGTATTTGCGTTGGTATAGTAAGCTATACTGTGTTTCGTTTGCGACACCTCGTCAATTGCCTGTCATTTATTCATTGGCGGAGACATTCGGCTTCGCGGAAACATCTCCCTACTTCGGAGAGTTTTTGTAGCCACTTGTGCGGAAATTTTCGAGCCGTGCCATGGTTATATCATACGAAGGAACCGTGGGACCTATAAGATTATGAGGAAGACTAAGCTCAAGAGCTAAATAGGAAAAAGCGTTTCTAGCTCACCGAAGTTAAAGCCTTGAAATTGGCAGTTTGTTAGTAATAGCCTACACCTGTTGATATTGTGAAAACGTCTTCTGCTACGCTTTACTAACGGTATGACCACGTCAATCAAGACACTTACCTTACATGATGGAGGTGCCTACATGTAAGTCAGAGTTGCTAACGATGACATGTGTGGTATGGATTCAAACATGATGTTTACTACTCTTGGATTATGCCAAAAGATCGGGCGCTCGAACTGCGTTAGTAGTTCAAGCGTAATATAGTTATATATTCCTACAACTACAGGAGTCGTGAACTTCAGCGTCAATATCAAGGAACCACTCGACATCCCTTCACGTCAGCTATTTGGTTGACTTCCCAAAACGAGCACGCAGGGTAACAACCCGAAGACGGTACGACTACCAAGGTACAGTAAGCACGTACCTGAATCATTGGAATATATATATATGTGTGTGTGATCTACTAAGTGATATATATATATATATATATATATGTATATTTCATCGGGTTTCAGAATAAAATAGAATCGGACTTAAGGCTTAGCTCCTGTAATAACGTATTAATCTTCTTAAACCGCACATTAACCCTATCTCCTTTAAAAAGACTTACGTCAACAGCAACGTCAACAGCAACATCAGCCTGCAACGTGGCAGGGGGCCATCCTGTATCCGTCACATCAATGTGATTACTTTATCATCGGGCCTCCTCCTATGACAGCCTCGCAAATTGCGCGCGGATGCATTCTGCCTTGACCTATCGGCCCCCTGCCCGCTCCTCATTTGTGTTCGTGACAGCGGTTACACTCGTCCACAGACATCACTCGGCTGCATGCAAGCGGGCGAGACCAGTGGGTCAGTGTCGAGCAGGTACACTTAAGACGCTTTACTCCCCCACCTCTATTAGCATCCAAGACGCATTCATCGAGATAGCCGTCCCTATTCGAGATGCCTGGGGCCTTGTCTTCGAGGTGTTTCGAATCTCTCTATATTCACTATTCAGTAAATATATTTGATGGCAAACTGCCGTTCGTGGTGCTCCCTTTCAGGAGTATGCCGAACTCCCGGGCTCTCCAACTACTTCAACTGCTTCTTCTCGGCTTCGCTGATAGTCGTTATGCATGTAAGGTCGTCATTCATCTCATAAACCTGTCCCGGCATCCCGGCATTCCCCATTCCACGTTTCTCATTCTGTCATAACTCTTCATAATTTCTGGCGTAGACAGCATCCCCACACCATAACCCGGGACGGACAGCTGACATGAACTGGGTGAGGGGTCTCAAATACACACTATATAATCCTCAAATATACTCCGGGCGCATCCGAACAAGGGTGGGGGCTCTCCGATGTCCCCGGTAGGGGCACATGTTGGAAGTAAAGGCGTTGGGACGAAGCAGACCAGGTGTTCCTCATACGCTGATATCCAGCTAGAATAAATGGCCAGGTTCTGCGCGTTTCGATTTCCAAGCTGCTGGCTCCGGTCGCAGATGAGTTAGTGAACCTGAAATATTATCCTATTTCTCGAGCAGCCTTGTTGATGTATGTTTGGATCACCTAATCAGGAACGGTCAGTGGTTACTGCTTGGGAGCGTTTGAGCGCAATGGACGAGCCCCTGGGCTCCGTTCAGGGAATACGCTTGAATCCTGGTGGATTCAGCAATACAATTCTCTTGACATCAGTAGAAGGAAGAGGGATCGATACCAACGTACATCGCTATCGCAGTGGCTGTGCCGAAGAATCTCGTTCTTCAAATTGATCACCTCCTCCCTCAGGCTCCCAGCATGGGCCGTCAGATATCGGTTCTGCTGTAGTAGCTCTCTCTCGCGGTTCTGGAGCTCGGAAACGCTTCGCTTCGCCTTCTGACGGCACTTGGCCGCAGCCTTTGCGGCACCTCGTGTTAGTGGCGAACTAATAAAGGCCGGGCAAGAGACTAATAAATATGTAGGCTGGTCTCCAAACAACACGGGAAGGGGGGCGGGGATTGGTCCCCAGTGACAAAGAAGACATTGAGGCGGCCAAGCCTTACTAACCACCCTATTGCGTTCACGATCCCTGCGGCTCTTCGCTTGTCGTGCCGACGACCACGGTTGGTTACTGTTGCTGATGCATGTGTCCGGTATGTCGCTTTTCCGTTTACGCGTCGATACTGATGCCCAATTATGCTGGGGATCAACTTCTCCGGTCTGGGGAGACGTGTCTGTTTCGCCGCAGTCTGGGTTTTGAGAAAGGTCAAAGGTGTGTTCGAGTGGTGAATCGGATTGCTGTCGTTCGACGTAAGAATACTGGCAATCTAGGTAAGTACGCCTTAATGCATGAAGACTTGAAAAAAAAAAACTCACATCGTCAGAACACTGAGAAGCCTCCCTGAATCTTCTTTCTGTGGTTGTGCCATCCGCCTCGACCGCCGGGCCTGATAAGTCCCAGAGGTCGCTCTGCGATATAGTCATGGAGCCATTAGGTGCGAGGCTATCCGGGAACATGTTGAAGAGATCCGGCGTCGTTGAGTCCCATGGCACCCGCCATTGACCTGGCTCGTTCGCCGTGGTTGCCATCTCGCTTCGTGGGGAGGCCGAATCAAACGTCGGCTGTGATCAGGTGATGCCAACAAATCGCGAGTGGCAATTCGGTTGGATGTTTTTCACGGGTTCGTTCAATACTCGGAGTTTTTGCAATTGCACGACTGTTATATTCTGACGGAATCCAGTCAAACACCGAGAAACTCCGGCCAGCAGTGGCGAAATCGACACCGCGGGAGAGGTGGCTAGTGGACAACTGCCGCATGGCATCCTTTACAAGATTCTACGAGAGAATCTACTACGTACGTCTATTCCGCGCCCTTGATAGGTACGATTTGACGAGTCCGGATGAAGAGGGGTCATCTGACTGTTAGAATAAGGAGAAAGGATCTGATTCGGTAGAAAGCTCGGGACCACGCCGAGCAGCCGAGAACTCTCCTATTGGAAGATCAATGGCTGGGCCCTGCTTGAGAAACCTCAACCAGCAAACTCAAATTATGGTCTGTGTAGGGATGTAACTCAAACAGGACGCTTACGCCCCACGGTCTCTCGCTAACCTACTCTATCCACTAGTAGCTATCAGATGAGGTTGACATGATGAGTCTTTCAAGATCACGATTCCCGCGAGTTTCATCTGCATGAAGCATTACACTCCATATATTCTAGGTACTCATGTAACTCAGAAAACACCAATTCAGATCCCATTCGACACATACTGGCAAAATAGCCGAAGATGAAGTTGAGCCTCTTGTCTCAGCACGAGGAATTATTAATTTGCTCGTTTACCGGACAGAACTGCGAAATCACGCCACTATACTTCCGCTCCATGTACAGATTCATGTATATGCTATTAAGATTCATCCCCTGTCGAGATTGTGCCTCTGTACGCTGTATTCATCGTGAAGACGTTTCTCTGGACCACCAGGACGGCCTGTTCATTAGACCCAGCTGCGTACCGTTGCATCTGCTGACAGTATGGTCACTATACGCGTCATCGCAGGGCTGGATCAATTTAGGGCGGTACTGGGTCGCGGTAATGTGACATGATTGCTTTCCAGTATATTGTATCTGCTCGGGAATAGCGGAAATGGATCATTGAATGCTTTCATATACACACGCAGCCCCTCCGGTGTGCCCGAAGGCTGAAACGAACCACAGTTTCCCAGTATCAAGGATAACACGAAATCAGATATCTTCCCGCGCCGTCGTACAGCAGACTGAAATATTCTCGCTTCTTGCATCGTGTTCTCCCACAATGAGAAGACCACTTACGCGAGGGGTGGGTTACGCTGGTATCTGTGTATGATGAATCATTTCCCTGCGAACCTTCCCCCTTGCTATTTCATACGGTTACACGTCCTTCCCCTTGATTCTCTTCAAGGATCCTCCAAATTGGAGATCCTCAAGGGAGCCATTTGTAATATCGACTTCATAGGCTACTTTCACATGTGAAAGGAACGCACGTAGCTAGGACTGAAGCGGCTCTTCGAAGGTCAAGTCTCCTAACAACTGCTTGAATAGGTACCTTGTTTGTCATTCTTGACCAACACTTAGAGGCCATTCTCTTGGCATACCGAGACAGGAGATGACACGCCTTAGATTTACCTGTCATCCCCTACCGTGCAGACGGAATATATTAATCGTACGATGCTCTATAAGGCGCCATAGGTGGGAACCTGGAAAAGCAGATGATTGGTCTTCACCTAGTCTCTTAACTAGTGTACTAGCAGCAAAAGTTTATTACCCCAGGAGTATGCAACAGCGGCCGTGTGGCGTATTAGGTGTATGTATAACACCTAAAACGTTCATTCTCCACCAACTCGCCCTTTATTCTCATGAAATATCCAGAATCGATGAATTGAAGATTCAATACATCAGAAGTCTTATTGCATCACCGCTAGAATGTTCCTGGTAGGCACATCGACCCTAGGCCCTGCTTGTCAACACCCTGACTGCAGGTAGCATTTAGTACTAGTAGAGGAATTGGAAGGGTCCATAGGAGCTAACAACTACGAGGAAGATTTGTTGATCCGAGGTTATGATATGTTAAGGGTATTTCCGTTGTAACTTTATCGGAAACTCCACGAACCCGCTTTGTCCTCATATGGAGGAGCTACTTCAACCAAGAACATGGGAAATAATATAGCCGTACTGATCAAACGGCCGAGAACTGAGACCGACTGTCGACGATCTGTCTATTGACCCGATTGAATACAAAGTATTGATATCATCAAGAACGCGGAGAACCATGCCAGGTTGACCAGTATCAGTCAGCACAAGGTTCCAGGTAACGCCAATACATCCATCACGTATCCGGGGTAGACCAAGAGTAAAACTGAAAGCCAAAAAAAGGCACCATCTTCATGTCCGGCCAATCTCGACCGAAAAAGTTTAACGCGCCAAGCCCATCCGGGGTTATAACAAACGACAGGGGCTGGCGTTCTCGATGCCATGAATTATTAATTGCGTTACCCTCCACCACCACGCCATCGTCCCCCACAGTCCCAAGGAGGCGGGCTCAACAACTGGGTTCCAAAACATCTGACACATCCTTTCGCGAGCTATCACATCGCACCCAATGGGGAACCGCACGCGAGGGAGCAGGGCAGGCCTGCATCGCTAACCACATGCGGGAGGCCTCGAGGTCGTTGAGACTTGACTGGCAGTTTGTTCAAGCCACAGCACACCCCGGTCCGTGGATCGACCCTGTACAACTCGCAGGGCGTGCCCGGCAAATGGCGGGGAAGCGATCGACTGCACCGTTCCGCGCGCTACTGCCAACAGGTCCCCCAGTCTGCCCGGGCTGCCCGGGATGCCAGCCCTGCCGTTCATGCATCCTAGCAGTACGGGCGGGGGATAAGGCTATCAACCGCTCAATTTGAGATACCGTGTGGATCCTCATTGGCGAAAGCGGTCTGGACTATGAATTACAGCGGCTTTCAGCCAAGCCGAGTATAAACTAAACGTTGTCTATGCCCTCCCAACTTGCACCCTTCGCACAGCGATGCGGTAAGACGGGATACGGGCGAGATCAAAAAGCATACAACAAGGATAATTGAATGGGTATGCCATAAAACAGCTAACGATAGCCTGGTATCTGCGTCGAAATGTAAATAAGACATGGTATATCATATCGCGAGGTATATAGAACCCGAAATCGTTGAAACGTGATGATGCTGTGCACTACTCCCCCATATCCAAACTACAGATTACATCTGAACCTCCTCCCTAAGCCGGCTCTTTGAACCCTGACTATTCAAGCCCATCATAAACATGGAACTTTCCCTCTTCTTGGCCCTACTCTGATGAGATTCGTCCTGGGACACCGCCGAGTGATCATTATGGTCTGAGTCATAAGAATAACTGTAATGCGGACGGTCGCACGCGGGTTGCTGTTGTTGTTGCTGCTGCTGCGGCGCTACAGGGTGATCGTGACCAGATGGAGGCGTTCCAAAGCCGGTCTCATAAGGAGGGCGGAGGGAAGCCTGCGATCCGTTGCCAAGTTGATTGATATACGGGGGCTCGTAGCCGTTTGGCCGAACCAGAGGTGGCGTAGGTGTAGATCGTTGCTGACTCTGCTCCATCAACCTCTGTCGATGCGGAGACCCTGCCGCCCCAGCAGTCGACGGGCGACGCGGCTGTGATTCCACTGCGGTCCGCGAGTCTGCCTCTGAGACAGGGGATGGTAGTTCGTACTCCCCTGGGTCGATGCCAAATACAGCCTCATAGTTCTGCAGGAGCAGTGCGAAGACAGGTGCCGGTATGTTGAGCGTGGGGGAGAAAACGATGCCAACGTTTCTCACTGTCATCTTGTTTATGTCTGCATGGTTGATAATCTTGATCAAGAAGGCAATCAAGTATTTCAGCAGCGTGGCGTTGGCTTGTGGAAGCCGTTCTACAAGCTCTGCCACCGCTGCGAGCTTTTCGTTTCGGTTGGGCATTTCGGTGACGGTGACGAACTGCATGTGCAGCTCTCTCGTAAGGATCGACGTTGGAAGCTCACGAAGGTAGAGCTTCAGGAGAGAAGCTACGGCATGAATATCGTAGTATGTCTCGTCCGTGAGTAGATTGATGTCGCTTTCTGCGTTGAATCTCTCACGGAGTTGTTTGATGACGATGTTTGAGCCGCTAAGGCGGAAAATGCCCTCCTCTAAAATCGCATTCTTGAGATCGAGATACTGAATGCACCGGTAGACGACCGCTGGGAGAGGAACACTAACGTCCGTGGGGCTGTTGTATTTGACTGCTTCGGTCAGCGTTGCGCCAAAAACCTGTCTCGTATGACCTCTTGGTTCGTTGTGTGCACCCTGACCGCTTCCCCCACCGTACAAGGGGTCGTGATCGTCGGCTGACCCTCGTGTCTTCGGCCCGAAGCCAAAGAAGCTCCGCTTCCGCTGTTTCTTCTCCTCCATCGACGGCCCAGATGACGCGGCAGCCGGCTTTCCACCCCACGAAGACGTGTCGGAGATAAGCTGAGGGTCTCTCGGGGCAGAGATGTTGTAGGCAGAGCCACTAGCCCGATCTAGGGGCTCAGGAGAAACTGTTGTCCCTGCATTGGGCGGAGCATTGTCCGGAAGATCGCCCTGTTGGGCAGAATCATAGCTTATCCCAATCAAGGCATTGTTGTTGCTGCCGTGGGTCTCTTGATGTCGTGCCTGGCCATGCACCTTCTTCTTAGTGTTCGAACCATTGGCGCGAGTAGCCTTTCCTGATGCCTGACGATCGTTACCAGCACTGGTAGACGGCTCATCTTCGTTATTTTCTCTGTAGTTGATCCACTGGAGCAACGTTTCGACCCATTGGTCGCGTTCTCTGTCGCTCTCGGCGCATAGAACGTGTTTGACGTAGCTGCTCGAGTCCTTCTTTTTCGGCTCTAGGATTAAGAATGCGTGGCGATACTCGTTATCCAATTCGTCGCCGTTTGAATTTTTCGTGGAGGAGCCCTCGTTGTGTTGTGATTGTTTCCCAATCTGTGCGCTTTGGAGTTTAATAGTTCCAAGATGCGCACCGCCAGGCGCCTCATAATACTTCAGATGAGGCCCATCGAGCACAAAGAATCGAGCTTTCCATCCACCAAAATTTTTACCTCTCTTCGTCAGATAGCCATTCTTAAATGGTCTTCCACCTGGTCCCTTATTCTGTGAGCCAGTTTCGCTAGCCAATTCGGATGTAGAGCCATTCTCATCCACATTTGGTGGAAGGGCGTTGCTTGATAGATATTTGCAAAACTCCACCGCGCTTTGTAAATCCAATGGTGCATTGAGAAGTCCATCGAGATACTGATCCAGGGCAACTCGGCGGGCATCCAACTTAGCCGGAGAATGACCGCTGAATAAGGACCTGTCCGGCGTTTTACAAGTAAACGCGGGACATTGTTTCATCCGCTGATCAAGTTTCCCAAAAGAGGCGATGTCCTTCTCTACTCTCCATAGCTCGGTGCTCTCAGATCGGGAGAAGATTGCTAGAGTAAAAACGGGGTCTTCTTCCAGCTGTGTTAGGGAAAGCACGCTGGCTCTAGAGGGTTTCATCCGCGACGAAGCTACCTTGACCTCGATGGAGGGAAGAGCATTTGGAGGAAGGAGCAGATCAGGATACTCGTCCGTAACGAAACCTCTGTAGATTTTGCCACGCTCCGTCGGGCTCTGCCGGCCTAATGGGCTTGGCTGCGCATTCCCGGTCCCTTCCTTCGCGCTATCAAGTGACTTATGACTCGTCATTTTCGTCAAGTCCCCGGGTGAAGACGAAGAAAGCGGCGTATTCGGGGGAAGCGGGATTGGTTGCCTTGGGGCTCTGGGCGACAGTGGCGCAGCGGGCATAACCATACCTCGAGGTGATAGCGGAGGAGAATGAACGGACGACTTAAAGGTCATCGGCCGAGGACTGGCAGGCAAGCCCGGGCTTAGAAGTGGCACCGTGAGTGTTCTCGGTTTCGGTTCATCGCCGCTCAAGACGCTGGCTAGTGAGGCTGGGACGTCTTCGGGCATCGGTGTCTGTTGGCCTTCCGCATTTCTTTGTTTCGCTGGCATTTCAACATGAGGGGGGTCCGGCATAGCCGCTGTGGGCGACCCTTTGTGACTACTCTTCTTGCTCTTCTTGGATAGACTGCGAGCTTCCGCCTCTTTCTGCGCCAGCACTTCCCGAACTTCGTCGTCCTCTTCGCGAGTCCTTCTTCTACCCCGTTTCTCCAGAATGGGCGCATCGTCCACCCCTAGCAAGGAATCATAATCCGAATCGGAGTCATGATCTTCCTCAAGAGGTGCGGGTGGAGCTTTCGCGTCGCTCCTTAGTTGTAGAGGAGCAGGCGGCGGCTTTCGAGGTGGCGGTGCTAACGGGGGAGGAAATTTGGGGCCGCCTTGGTCTATCAGCGGTGTGGCTTCGATGACAGACACTGCGGGGGCCACTGGCGGGTTAGGAAGCGGGCCCCGGGGAGCCTCGCTTGGAAGACCTCGAGAAGGTGGTAAAGAGAAGTTGAATGGGAGACCTCCTGCCATGTCGGACTCCTTTTGTGCCGCCTCGGCAGCACGATCTTCCTCTTCGGGGTCGAAGTGATCTAAAGCATGTTCGGACGCTTTAGGCATGGAATGCGTGGGATTTAGAAGTTCACCCACAACCGAAGATGCGTTGACCACCTGATCTGCTGGGGGCGTAATCGGGTACGGTGCCAGGGACACATCAATAGGCGAATGCCTGGCACTGTCCGAATCGGGGTTTGAAGGGGACGGGGGGCCATTTAGCGCCTCTTCCTTAGCGGCGCCAGTCCTACCCTGTGGAACGATGGCTGCCGTGGACTGCGCGGAATCGTTCCTCGGAACGGTATTCTGAGCAGCCATGACTTCTTTAAGTTTCTTCCTATATTTCTCCTTGTCTTTCAGCGCCCGCTCGAGATCCTTGTTCAAGCCCAGTATCATTGCTCTTTGCTTGTCGACGAGCCGCCATAACTGTGAATTCTGCTGAGATTGCGACTGCTTCTCCTTTAACAGGTATTGAATGACGGCTTCGGGGCTGCCAGCTGCCTTGATCAAGTTGGCGATATCCGTGGTCCCCGGCGTAGCTTCCGGCGATGCCCTATTAGATGATATTGCAGATATTGCTGAGTCAATGGACGAGGTTCGAGGAGCGCCCTTTCCGAGCACGGAATTAGGGGGAACAGGTGAGCTTCCCATTTTCGAGATAGTCGTGGCACCAGAGCCTACGGGAGGCCGTGCGGTTACGTTCTGATCAAGTACGATTCTGGTGTCATTCGGAGGGGTAGGCGCCACCCTCGGCCTACGTGAAGATAGTTAGATAGGAACTGTCCATTCGACAAGGGAGGGGAGCAAGCCTGGGGGGGATATAGCATCCGCATTGCCCGCGATCCTACGAACCTGATATCATCTGGCACTGGCGAAGAGGTAGGAGACACGTCCTCCTCTTGGAAGAAAGTTCGTCCCGCGAGGGGAGCGTTCTCCGCGCTGTCCACCGGCGACGGAGGGTTCCGCACTGCGTCGTCCGAAATACGAGAGATCGTGGTGATCAACGGCGGCGCGCCAGCTGATGAACCGAATTCCACACGATCTGGGCTTGCGCTCGACGGGGGAGAGACTCCAGTGCTCGTGTGCAACGGACTAGGAGCAGGTTTCCTTAGTGATCTAACAAGTGGGGGTTCGAGTTAGAGCTGAGGTGGAATGTATGTGAGTTCACAAATCAAGCCCTCTCCATCGAAACATATCCACATATCCTCGTCATCCATCTAGTCTCTTCGGCGACAACTTCGGGTATGCCCAAGATTCCCGAAGACAAGTATCGCCTGGCAAGATGCAGTTGGGCATAAAGAGACAAGACCAATAGGACGGCTAGGAGCGTATATTTACTTGCCTCGTACCAGAACCAGGGCTGTGTAGAGACCGCGGCTTATTAGAATCAATGAAGTTTACCACGGCTCTACCGGGTATTGTTGGACTGTCGTCAACAGGGCTGGCTGGCTGTCGCTGCTGTGAATCTGACAGGCTTTCACGATTACATTGGAGAGTGAGGTGTGACATGGTCCACCAGGCACTTTGTGCGAATGAGTGGTGCAGGACGGGTGTTGAAGGGGGACGATAACCGATTGGCTACAAGAGACCGTCGGGGTCCAAGCTCCTTTCATGCAAGCCTTCGCCCGGCTCTCTGCGGTTTCGAGATGCGTGGATGACCCTGATTATCGTCGCGTCCACCTAGCCATCTAGCAAAGTCGTATTTCAGCCGTGGAATCTGGCCACGGAGGAGCCGGCCTTTCGAGGGGGAACTCTAGGCAGGTAGATAGTTACTAATAAGTGGAAGAAAACAAAAGGGAAAAGAAGTGAAATGCTACTACAATACAGTATTGTGTTGGTACGAAAGTTACAATCCCCTGGCCGGCGGCTGCAGACTGACCACGGTTGAGACAAACGAGACGCATAGGTATGCGCGTAATTCACTTTCAACTTGAGAGCGAAGAGAGTAATTGGCCGACTCGGTTTTTGCGAACCACACAGACTAATACCTCGGACGTTCTTTTCTGTATACCTAGTTAGTGTGGGGGAACTCCTCTCAATTCGAGCTTCATATCCGGGTATTATGACCAGGATTTTCCCAAGGCCAAGGTCGTGAAAAGATGGCATTCATTTGCCGTTGTCTTGGGCCTAGCCCAAAGATACGCCATCTCAACAGGCTCATCTCCCTTTTAAAGCTAAGGAGTCCCAGTATTGCGCCATCGACTGCGACATTGACTACGGGCCACTAGGCTTTTTTTTCGGGGCGAGTCCGCCCCCTGTTAAGGCACAGTAGCGACGGTACCGATTAGTAGATGATCAGCGAAGAGGCGAAATACACTCCACTTGAAAATTGCAGCGTCCAACACGCAGGTACCACTGATAAATACTGGTGATAAGTGCATATGTAAGTAATAACAAGTACGACATCCTTCTCTAACTCCTGTAGCTAAAAGGGGCCAGCTGGGGGGTTACAAGATCCTAGCTCTGTGGCGTCGATAGCCAAGCCCTGCCGTATCTCTTTCCAGCACCTTGCATTTCCCATTGCGGCCGGGGACGAACCCATCACGGAAAGTTCCTGGGGTCACTCAGACACGTGGAGCGACATAACCTCTTCAACTTACAGTGCCAAAGCGCGCCCTTTGATGCCTTTCCTTATACTGAGCGGACAAGATATTCGGTATCTGGAAGGCGGTATGGATCCTGGGCAGTTCATGCATCGGGAATAAAGTTTCCGTTTGTGTTAGTTCAAAAACTTTAATAACAAGAGCTTTCGACCGTCACGTTTCTTCTGATCATCTGATTTCTTGGACGAGGGCACCAGCCGCAAAGCCCCCGCTCCACCCCCAAGATCCTACGTGCAAGGGCGTATGGTCTTAATCAAAATTTGTAGACTAGGGTCCCTGCTCAGTGACTATGGCCATCTAGTGTTCCTCAAGAGTGTTCTCGAATCTGAATCGCGTGAACGTTGGGTAAAAGCGCTTCCTCTAGCTCCTCCTGGCCCAGGTATATGCGCTCGCTAGGCACGTCCATTGGGACTGGGAGACATGGAAGAAAAGGAAGGCAAAACGACTCTTTCTAGCACCTCTGAATTCTGTACATAGGTATTCTGAAACTGCACAGGACGAGCCCACCCATAACCCTGGAAAGCTTTCTCTGCCAATGGGGCATCCGTATGGAGCTCCCGCATTTAGGATTGAGATCGTTAACCGCGCTAACTCAAATATAGTTCATAGGCGACTCGCTTCTGCAGGAACGCTTTGTCCATACTCGGTATGTGTAAGTCCGCAAAAAAGTGGCATCCAGAAACACGGGGCCGCAGAGCGTCCAAGTGTATCTGATAATAGAGATGGAGGGGCTCTTACCAAGAGTCACTGACGGATAAGAAAAGCGTCTATCGTACGAAACTGTATTTATCTTAACAGCGGCTAGGCGAAGCGATGAGGCCCGTCGAAGGAACACGAGAGATGCATTTCAACGCTCGAGGACGGGTCGATGTTGTACATTCAACACATAACACGTCCTAGGCGAGGGTACGGCACTGCACAAATAACATACAGGATTTCGCGGCGCATTGAATTGTCCAAAGTGCTAAGAGTATTCAGCCTATGCCGAGCGTAGACAATGCTGCTAGCAATTATTTGGACTCGTCGATCGATTGCAAGAAGAGGGAGGTTGAAATAAAAGGAACGGCCACCCATACCATCCCCCGGATTCATCAAAGTCGCCGACAGCTCCCGCGATGATAAGGAGCAGAGGAGTGAAATATGGCAAGTCTACCTTTGGTTTCCCTCAGATGCTTGGTCGCCTCGGTGAATATTTCAAGGTAAATTCCTCCGTCGTATCCTTACATCATACCCTGGTTTCCTACTTATTAAGCACATGTGATTGTCCCATCGTAATCATGTTTTCGCAAACGATGGTCAACGTACAGTAGTGAATCCAGGAGGCAGATTTGAGCGTCGTTTTTTTGAAGAGCGGTGTGACTTAGGGGCTACAGCGAATTTGCCACATTCACTTCTCACGGCCTCTACTGAAGCTGGAGTCTGACCGGTCTTCTGCGATCAATCAAGCAATACAGACTTACGTGCGCTATCTAACGGCCTGCTCTGCCGGCAAGAGAACAGCTGTCAGATCCAGTACTGATTGGTCCAACGCTACGCGCCGCATCAGGCTCAGAAATTTCGAGGGTAAGGCTTGGCCAGTCTTATCTCGCGCCCAAACAACATAGCAGCGGGCTACCAATGTCAATCATGATTTTGGTCAAGCCATTCGTCCCTGAAGTAAAGGGGTGGTCCTCCCTAGCCCCATGCTACAACTTCCAGGGATATTCTTTGTTACTTCGCTCCACTGGATCACCATATGCCGTATGTGGCCAGAATATAGACTACAAAAAGAAATTATATGGAATATATTTTGAGTATTTCGGCCAAGATCGATCTTCATCACTCTGCGATAGCGGCAAGCACTGGCAAAACCATCAGAGCATGTTTACTCCCATGCCAATTTGTATGAGATTCTACCTGATCCTACGGTGGACCCGGTGAAGGTAAGTAACAGAGAATATCTCTGGAAGTTGCAGCGGCGTCTGCACGAACCATCCTGAAATACTCCGCTCTGCTTTTGGTTGCCTCAACCCGTCTTGGCACCACCACTCTGCGTTGCTTAGTCTCGACCTCATCCCAGTCCGTATGGAACTTGGCAAGCTCCACTCCCTTACTTTTCGGCTCTGGAGTTGGAAGGAAACAAAAAGCCTCATGGAAATGGACCGTTAGGAATAAATTTGGTCCGGGCGAACTGCCGGTATTAAAAACGTATTGGCCACACTTTCCATACATATGTAGACATCCACTCCTCATGCCAGCGGGGCGGTTTGGTTCGGCGAGACACGCCCATCTCGGGTTGCAGCGGAAAACTCATACACGCCATGTCACATCAAAATTGGCCAGAACAAGCGTGCATGGTCCTCTATCGCGCTTGCTCTTCGAGGCCTTGGGGCAGTACAGATAGCTATTCTCGGTTATACTTGGCGGGGGCAAACGGAGTCTTTTCAAAGCCAGCTCATCACGGTTTGCGAGGCGCATATGAATTTGCGTCGGCGCCGGCTGCTACCCGTCAGGCCGAGATGACGCTGTCCCTGGTATTAAACAAATTCAACGCATCGGCGCGCGTGGGCTCGCTGAGGACCGGGCCGAGAGAGCCGGGGACACACTGGCCTTCAAGAGCCCCATGACCATTTTTGTCGCAATCGTGCGGTTTCGAAGTCGTTTCAGAGGAAAAGGGGCGTGCCCGAGCCGGGGCGATTGCGTGCACGCCGACCCCGAAACCCACTAAATTAATTAAAATGCTTGTCATTCCCCGCCAGATCCTGGAAACCCGATGTCTGCATAGTACAAGATCCACTAGCATTATTTACACATGTACGTAGAAAGAGAGGAAGGGAGAGACTTCGAGAGAATTGTACTCGGATCCCGTTATACTAGTTAAAGGACTATGCCCGTCTTCATAAAAGAACCGAGCCTCACCAGAACATATAACCGAGTCGGTTGGTGTAATCTAAAGCTCTACGTATGTATGTACTTATTACATAATTAGGCGCCTTATATCGGCCTTTCATAAGAAGAGTTCCATCCATTGCTATACTACAGACTTTCCACCTCGATAGACTCTATAACTATTTTCTCTCCCTTCTTCTAATCAAGAATCGATAACGTCGTGTATCGCTTCTCTTAAAACCATTTTCTACCGGCTCAGTGCTTATTTGGGGCCAATGGCTGGATGTCCAGTTCCTTCGCTCAGGAGGCCAAGTCCTACAATAACTATTATGAGATCCTGAAATCACACACTGAAGCATGTCTGGAAGAAGCATATTTATCTAGTTGACCTTTAAAGGGTTCTAGCTAGGGATGAGAAAGTAGTGATGCCTCCGTTTATACATGGAACACGGTTGTAGCTGAGAGAAAGCGATACCGGAGGTGGCTGTAGGTAGTCCCATGCTATAAGGCCTTAGACATATTTAGCTAGGTCCCATGACTGTAGATTCGAAATATCGGAAATACATCAATTTGCTACTGCCGAATCAGTCAATTTAACCTCTCTGTAGAGTGTAAACTTCGCCGTCCTTCGCTTAAAACATAGTTGATATAGGATAAGATACGCTGTCCCCGTAGCAATCAATGACCAGTTTACGACAGAGATAATTAGGACTACACGTCCGAAAGAAAGAACTGGGCGGCGACTTTCAGCGCGAGAGTGGGTGTCTTGAGTGTCTGGCATACTATCACGAGTCTGTAATCTTTGCCACTAAGCGCATCACGGGGCGGCATGCTATGTCCGCTGTGTTACCATTATGTTTGCTTCATGTTCTTCACTACACGAGCGCGTGTCTCTAGGGAAACAAGGGATGTTCTCCACTGGATATTTTCTTGGTCTAGGTTAGGTACAGGAAAGCCATACATTTCAAGGGAACGGCTTAGTAGCCTTAGCTTGGGGTACTCTTTCTGTCTAGGGAAAGTGAGTGGTGCGAGGAAGTGTCCGCCGGGCCAGCACATGGCCTTCATCATGCGTGGTTCGCTTCGGAGAGTCTGTCTGACGTCATTCAACCAGTACGCACATATTTTGGTTGCCATGCTTTGTGCGTCGTCCTCGACATCAAGATAAACTTAAAAGTGTATTTGTCGTCAGCGTCGCATGCCACCCCTTTCTATCTCATATGGCGAACGCTCTGCAAAAGAAGCGAACATTGGATCAAAGCCTAATTAAACCAGCAAAACCCTTCAAAGAATGCTCCCCAGGCGAAAGGCTAGCAGAGCTACGATTATTTGACAAGCTCTAGCATATCGCCACTTGCGAAATTGTAATGGTCATGTGGAAAGAAATCTGACCAAGAGATCAATGAAGGAAGGACAGGTGCCCGTCTCACTAGACGTCGTCGTACAACGGCCGGACGACTCGAAGCGTTATACGTGTAATGTGAAACCCCATACTCGACGCCCTAGCGCTGAATGGTAAGCTGATATCAGCTACATGCCTCCTCCATTCCAGAACGAGCGACAGCACCTATCGAAACTCGCGCATCAGCCTTATGCGACTAAAGTCGAAGGAAGAATCTCCAGCCAATCGGCTCTACGCCTGGTTCAAGCTGAATATCTGCTCCAAGAAATGCGCACACCATTGGTCAGCCGAACGAGACTACCTAAGAAGGGCGGAGCTTCATAGAACTC
Source organism: Monosporascus sp. mg162 (assembly GCA_004155945.1). Taxonomy (NCBI): domain Eukaryota; kingdom Fungi; phylum Ascomycota; class Sordariomycetes; order Xylariales; genus Monosporascus; species Monosporascus sp. mg162. The sequence goes on from QJNY01000204.1 coordinate 97,032, forward strand.
GGATCCGGTAGTGGCTTGAACAGTTCGTATGGAGGCGTAAGCCAAGGAGCAGACACCTGGTTTTTCTGGGGTGTAATGCCAGCCAGCCCTAAAAAAAGCATAAATAAGACACACGTAGTCCACGAGACATGACACGGCATTCCAAAGACACAGACAACATACAAGAATTCCTCAAGCGGATTCTACACATCTGTTATTTCGTCCACTTTGCACAACGATGAGATCCATCACTGCCCTCGTCCTCGCGCTCGCGGCGATATCCTACGCCCGCAGCACTTCTATGCGTGCCCGCCAGGACGAGCCGGAGACCACTTACGCCAGCTGCGGCGGCTTCACGCTCTACCCGGCCAAATGTCCCGAAGGCTTCCAATGCATCCAGGACCCTCGCCTAAGCGACGAGCCGACTGACCAGCCCGGCATTTGCGTGCCCGACGAGTGGACCCCCTGTGGCGGCTTCATTGGCCTCGAGTGTCTCCCTGGCACGGGGCCTTCCCAGTGTTTCGACTGGCCGAACGACGACTGCGACCCCGACAATGGAGGCGCCGATTGCATCGGTATCTGCCTCTACCCCCTTTAAGAAGGGGCCCAAGATTGTAAAAGGGCATATGAGCCGACTCAGATATGACCCTGGCAGGGGAGGGGGAAAAGGCGGTTGTGGCTCAGGCACAATATTGTATCGGACACCTAAGTGAATTTGCGACGTGGGACGATGGGCTCGTCATTCGTTTTATTTTCATGGCGTAAATTGGCCTACAGACACTACTTTGATATCTGAAATACGATTTCCCTTCAACATTTGCTACCCAGTTTAACCTTTGTCAGACCCAGCTGAAGACTAAGTCCGTTAGCTCAGCCTTAGCTTAGGCAGCACAGCTACTAACGGAGTCTGCTGATTGCATCACGGGTACAGTTTTCTCTCAGCCGCAACTGTTTTCTGTGTATATAAGGAGGCTTCAATACCCTCTGTTTTTATTTAGGATCTCTCAAAGGTCAACCAGATAAATCATCCTTCTTTAGTCCTATATGCTTCAATATGTAATCCAGGATCTCATAATTATGAGCCCGGTCCGCACTTCTTTTTATCTGTACTTCGATATATTTGTTAGATACGTTGCGGACGTCGCCTTTTGAAGCAATTCGGAACCTCGCCGTCGTTCCCGTAATAACTTTGTAACTTACTGCCGCCCTTTACTAAGGATATTCCCTGCCTAAATACCATAATCTCTGTTATTTTCCTAACCCTTAGTTGCATTATAATTAAAGTTATAATTCCTTCCTTATTAATAAACCTTGATAAGACCTTAAGGCGCCCTAAAGCGTTTCTTTTTAAAAAAGGGACCCTTAGAAAGTATAACATTTTCGAATTTTACGTTAGCTTTAAGGCGGGCTTCCTGTAAAAATATATTAACCCTAATACGGAAAAGTTCCTACCGTTATTAAAGAAACCGATTTTCCTTAACTTTAAGAAATTCGATTTAAATGCTTCTAGCGAATTAAATCTCGGGCTAAAGGCAAATGCGAAGTTCCAGAAAGCAGTAAAAATATATAATCGGAAATAAACCTTTTTCTTAACGCAGGAAAAGGCGCTCGCCGAAATCAGCACGTTCTTTAACCAGTCCGTTTATCCTAATCGTTATTAGGTATACTGGAAAAAGGCCATACTTCGAAATAAACTTAAGGCCTTAAAAAATAAGTTCAAACCTAATAATAACGTTCGGATTTATAAAGTTGACGGCCGCTATAAGGAAGCGCTGAAAATTAACAAAGTCCAAATAAACGCATAATTTTCTAACTATTAAAAAATATACATTAAAGCCGAAAAGCTTGGTATCCCAGCTGTTATAAGGTATTACGCCCATTTCGACTTCCTAAAGGTTATTAACGTTTTCTTACCCGTTTTCTTTACCGTTCAGTTAACCCTGGTAAAAGATGCCATATTTAAAGGTTAAGCTATAACCGAACTTTACTACATAAAGAAACTTGTAAAACGTTTCCGGAACCATATAAGGTTAAGGAAAGCTTAAGGCGTTAACGTCGATCAGTTGTTATAAGGAGCGTTCGGTATTACCCTTAACGGAAAAATACCGAGTAAAACAGGACCTTCCTAAAACGTTCCGAATAATAACAACAATACCTAGAACGGTAACCGCCATGCTAACCGATAATATGTCTGCGGTATGGTCCATACCTTTAAAAAGTACCCTTATATCTGCCCAAAAATTAGGCCTAATAGGTAAACCGAAAACCCTGAGGTTAGGAAAAAGGTGGATAAACGCATCGCAAACGGTACCAGCGGTTTAAAAGCAACTGTTAAGCGTACTAAAAAAGAAACGAAAAAACAAACTCCTTAGCAACAAACTCCGTAACAAACTTAGCAACCGTTACCTTAAGTAACTTTTACAGTTTTTGTTACAAAACTTCCTTTCTATATAAACCCCCTGGCTAACAGCATTACCACCGGATACAGTTTAAAAAGGTTTACGCTAATAAATACGTACTTAAATTTCCACGTCGGAAATCGGAAGGTTAACTTTATCGACTTATACCCTTTTAAAGTAAGCGGAAGGCTTTTAGCTAAAAAAAAGTACCTAAATATTTTGGGTAAAAGTACGAAGAAAATTATATTTATTAACTCGAACGGCAAAACTAACAACTTTTTCCTAAAGAACTGCTTATATATCTTTAAGATATATACCAACTTAACGTCTTATAGGTTATTTCGGAAAGTTGGCATTTATTAAAACCTCGAAACCGACGTTATATATCACAAAGCTTCGAAAACGTCGAGAACGCAAATAGCGAAAATTAAATAGATTAAACGCCAGCCCGTTATACACCATGTTAAGGTAACAGCTAAGAACGACGCCGACGACGTTGTTACTTTAGCAGCCTTTGCAATGGCCGAAAAGCCCGAAAAGCCCGAAAAGCTTAAAACAGCAGTTCCGGAAAACGAAAGCGACCTTAAGGAGGAAGTTATCTTCGAAAACGAAAACGAAAACGTTATTACGGAACCCTTGGTCGAAAAGTTCCTTCCAGCGAAGCTAACTGATTAAAAGAAGCTTTACGGAAACGATTTTCGGGGTTCTTTAAAGCCCCTAAAGGGAAACGCCACCCTGTAGCACCGAAGATTTGCCCATCTAGGCCTTAAGGCCTTGGAAAAGGTGGTACAAGCAGTTACCGGAACGAAAATTTAGCTGCCGTCGAAGATCGACTGTTAGGACTATGTTATTACAAAGGCTCGAAAAAAGGTTTTGCGAAAACCTTAGATTAAGGAACGTAAACCTTTCGTTACGATATGCGCTAATCTTTTCGAATTTAACAGCGCTTTTAACGGGCGAACGAAAACGTTAATTATTACCTGCCCTGTTATCGGAGCTAGGATTAGCTATACCATAAAACGGAAAAAATATGCGCTTACCGCTTTAATAAACGCAATTGTTTTCCTCGAAAAATAACACCATATTAAGGTTAAGATAATCGTATCAAACGGAAAAACTTCTTTCGGAAAGAAGCTTCGACGATGGCTCCTAGATACAGGCGTTACGCATAAGATTTTACCTCTATATACCAAAAAGCCTGCAGGCGTTCAAAAACGTACCGGGGGCGTAATTATTACGAAAGTACGTTATTTGATGATTAGCAGTAACCTTTTTTCTAACCTATAGCCTAAAGCTGTTAAAGTAACCATATATATCGCCAACCGTACACTTACTAAAGCCCTAGGTTGGAAAATACTTATCCAGGTCTTTAACGAGTAGATAACTAAAAAGGACAAGATATCCGTTTCCGAAGAAAGCTTAAAAGCGAACGTTGCGAACGTTGTCCTTTTCGGATCAAAGGCTTATGTACTGACGGAAGCAGTCCGTCGGGAAGCAGAACGCCTGAAGAAAATGGACCTTAGGGCGTATATCGGTTATCTCGTTGGATACGTAACTAGTAACATATATCGGGTATAGGTTCCGTCGCAGCAACGAGTTATTACCATTCGAAACGTTACTTTCGACGAAACGAAGAAATATCGTAGCGTTTAACCGTAGAAGTCGTCGATCGAAATCGCAGAACTAAACGATCAAATCGATAATATCCTAATCCTACCCAAAATAACGACCTTCTTAGGAACTTCCAGGGCTATATTCAGCAGTAACCTTTTGGATACAGGCATTATTAAGGGGATAGATAATATAGCAGTACATAATACGGCAGTACAGGGTCCGTTTATCGAAGACGGAGAAATTATTTATGATATTATTATAGTAGCTACGGGTAATCCTGATCCTAATTAAGAAATTAAGGGGGTGGAAGCTGATTCGGACGAAGAATCTTTCGATTCGTTTGCTAGCAACAATACCGAAGAAAACCCCGATCGTTCCCCAGGAAAATCAAGTAATTTGGAAAGCGAAAACCCTTTTCAAGGTTTGCCTATACCGGACGTTACTCCAAGCCCCGAAGGTTCAGGTTATCAACAATACCATTCGCCGTTACCGGAGATAGCTTAAAATATATCGTCGAGTTCCTTTCAGTCACGGCAACGTCGTACCGAAATGGATTTCCTAAATCCCTTAACGATTATCGAGTTTAGGATTCGGAAAGGAAAAAGAAAAAAGCTACTTTCGGTTAATGCAAGCTACAAACTAGCACCCGAAAAACGCAACATATACCCAACCGCTTTTAACGCTGTTTTCACGGCGGCGATCAGACCGGAACGCTTTCATCGAAGGAACCTCCCTGCAGCGCCCAAAAACTGGAAGGAAACTATTTAGCACCGGTACGCTGAAGACTGGAAAGCAGCTGCGTAACGGAAGTAGGACCAGATATATCGGGTAAAGCAGTTAATTGCCGTTATTCCACTTTAAAAGGCGATTAAGGACGTCGGCCCTAACGGTATACTTCTGTTAATATAGGTATTTATCTACAAATTTAACAAAAATGGGTTCCTTTAAAAGTTTAAGGCTAAACTTGTTATCCGTAACGACCTTTAACTTTATGGAAAGCTTAACGCTTACGTATTCACCCTAGCAGGAAAATTTTTTCGAATGCTAATAGCCGTTACAGCCCGATTTAACCTAGACCTTCGTCAATTGGACGCTATCAACGCGTTCCTGCATAGTAATATTAATAAGTTAATATACGTACGTTTCCTATAGGGGTTTGCACGTTCTGGCTACTATCTAAGGCTCCTGAAGGCCTTATACGGCTTGAAACGATCGCCATTTTTATAACAACGAGACCTATTTACAGGTTTAAAGGACCTAAGTTTAAAGTCCGTCCCGGATAACTTATGCGTTATAACTAACGGCTGGTTAACGTTATTTTTCTACGTCGACGATATATTTATGATGTATAGGATTCGAAATACAGCACGCGCGGAAAAATTCCTTATGAAGTTAATATAACGTTTCCATATCATCGACCTTAAAAAGCTATAATAATTCCTTAAAATGCGTATTTTGCGCGATCAAAAGGTTAAAAAATTATGGTTAATGCAGGATACTTACTAAAAAAAAATATACTCCCGTTTCGAGCTTTCGAAGCTTAAAAAACGTTACTTTAAGGTTCCTAAATAAAAAAATTTTAAGGAATACGAAAGCAAAGCGCCTATAGCGTTAAAAAAGCTGTATCTCGAAAAGGTCGGCAGTCTATTATATAAAGCTATTACCACTCGCCCAGATATCGCTAAAGCTATTTCCTACCTGTTACGATACAACAAAAACCCAAGCCCCATATACCTTAACGCCATTAATAAGGCCCTACTTTATAAGTATCATACCCGTTACCTCGTTATACAATATGGTGGAAACGAAAAACCTAACGTACGATTATTACTCTGCTCGAATAATACGTTATTCGCGAATAACCCTAATCGCAAAAGCTTCCAAGGATTCCTAATATCACTATTTGGTAATCCTATCGTTTGGAAAGCGAACAAACAGGATACAGTTACCACCTTAAGCACGGAGGCAAAGCTGTTAACCTTTTTTCAAACCGTTAAGGAAGCTATCTTTATGCAAAAGCTTTTTAAGGTTATAGGTTTAAAACTAGATAAAAAGCTAATTATCCAGGTAAACAACAAACAAACGATACGGCTAGTTACAAAAGAAGCTGTACGTCTAGTTACAAAGCTGAAGCACGTCGACATTCACAGCTACTGGCTCCGCGAAGCTTTCGCCACGAAAAAGATTAATATCGAATGGACGCCTATTAACGCAATAGTTGCGGATGGCCTTACTAAGCTACTTAGGTTGCAGAAATATCAGGAATTCGTTCGGTTATTAAACCTTTAAAACGTTACTTTAAGGTTAAAGGAAAAAGCTTAATTACAGCAGGCATTGTTGCCTTACAACAGGAACTGTTGTTCCCATTTCCTTTAATTATTTCCTTCCATCGTTCCTTCCTTTATACCGAAACCTAAACCACCTTAAATATTCGGTTATTAAGTTAGCTTTCCAACAAAGCTTCTATAGTCTAACGGTAAAATATCAGGTTATAACACCTGGAAACATGGGTTCGAATCCCATTAAAGGTTTCGATGGAATGTCGAATTCTGTGGTCGCAAAATTCGACATTCCCCGAACTTTTTGCCCTTATTTCTGCGTTATAGATAACCACCACGTTTTTTCCTTTTTGGGTAATATACAGAATCGTAAAAGCTTCAGCTGTTAGTTCCTAACAGCTAGGGGGGTATGTCAGACCCAGCTGAAAACTAAGTCCGTTAGCTCAACCTTAGCTTAGGCAGCACAGCTACTAACGGAGTCTGCTAATCGCATCACGGGTACAGTTTTCTCTCAGCCGCAACTGTTTTCTGTGTATATAAGGAGGCTTCAATACCCTCTGTTTCTATCTAGGATCTCTCAAAGGTCAACCAGATAAATCATCCTTCTTCAGTCCTATATGCTTCAGTGTGTGATCCAGGGTCTCATAACCTTCTATATGAAGAAATGTTACAATCCAAGGACTTATCAGGTCTCAAAATCGTAATTTACGATTCGTTCCGAACCTCAGACCGTTCAGAACGGCGGGAAGCCCTGCTTTGGCAGTTAAGAAAGGAATGCATATATTTGTCACTGAATATAGATATATAAATTACTTATAAGATTTCGTAACCTGCCGTCTTTGTTTCGCCGCTTCAGAATGGGTTGAATCACAGAGTGCTTTCCACCTTAATTGATGTCCTCCATGTTATAAAGGTCATCAAGAGTTAAGGTTTCGGTTTTAATGCTTTACTGAACGACTGTGCCGAAGAGGCATGTTTAGTAGATCTGTGTATGAGATGATTATAATAGTATTAGATTATGGCAAAAGATCGAGTGCTCGAACCGTTTTAGCTCAAGCGTTATATAGTCATATATGTATTCCTGTCGGCAAAGTGTTGCAATTCTCCAGGCTGGGGGGGAGCTCTTGGTTGCTATCTGATCTGTCCTACAGCTGGAGGTGGGGGAGTAGCCACATATAGGCTTCAGCTCCTTTGTCCTTGCAATCCTAGGGCCACAAACAGAACCCGTTTGTTCCCTTTCAATATCCTTCCCAACAAACACCACAACTGCTGACAATTCCTACATATTATATGTGTGGAAAAGATGGTGCTAAATCAGCTTAACTGCCATTTCCTACAGCACTCTCATTGAGCGTGCCAAATACTGTTTAAGGCATCTTAATGCAAGTCGATATTGGGTGAGTCTCCTGACGTTGAGGGACAATCTCCTCCGACGTCTGGTGCCGGACCTAGCTGAAGACTAAGTACGTTAGCTAAGCCTTGGCTTAGGCAGCACTGCTAGTAGTGGAGATTGCTGATCGCATCCCCGGTACAGCTCTCTCTGCGCTACAGGTGTTTTATGTGTATATAAGGAGGCTTCACTGCCCCTCCGTTTTTGTCTAGGGCCTCTCAAAGGTCAACCTGACAATTCATCCTTCTTCAGTCACATATGCTTCAGTGTGTGATATCAGGGCCTCATCTGGGCTGAATTGTTCAGCCAAGACCTCTGCGGCAGGCCCGACAATTTCCACGACAATAAGGTTTTAAAACCATTGCTACTTTTGGTGAACTTTTCCTGGAGGTTTTCTCTATGAGGAAGTCATACGGGGTAGCTTGCCGAACAAAGGGGTATGGAGTTATTATGCATACGGTCTGGAAGCACATTTATTCGGGCAATGGTTAGGCAGAGCCGCTTTTGATGCTACTTGGCCTGATGGTGACAAAAGATACGGCAATATCTTAGACGAATAATACCGGCCAGTTCTGTGCCACTTTTCTAATTCCCAGAGACCATCAGTGACGCCAATCACTTGGTGAATTAATCGTTCTCCGAGCTAGTCTTTTGTTCCACACTGTTGCTTCGGCATGGCACTTGTTGAAGCATTTAATCCTCTGGGCCTAGGTAGGCCGCCATTCCGCGGAGGTTTCTTATCCCCCTGATCAGGTAGACTGCGTACAGAATCCAGACAGTAACCAGTACTTGCCATACACCGCCGATGGTGAATTGCGTAGTAACTGCGGACTCCATTATTCTCTCGTGGTTTGTTAATGTCGAAGGAGACATCGAGATGGCGTACTGATATCGAATGATGGGTGCGTCGACGTCATATGCGAAGCTCCCACATCTGTCTCTATCACGTGCCAAGGCGGAATGCTCTAGAAAAGGGGCTATATAGGGGTGTTGGGTGTATATATAGGGCCCTTTTCCTCTCATATATTGGAAAAGGGCCATGCGTTACTGGTCTAATCTACTGTTACCTACGTGCGAGACTGTTTCTTCTAGCCTTTCACGCTGCTGCACGGAAATTTCTGACAGTCTCCGAGGGGCTAGGGAGCCTTAAATACACTAGGTGCTAGTTTTCTACTGAATTGTGCGCCCGCTAGTCATGATGACGCTAGATTTCCAACCGTTTGCTTGGAACAGCAACGCTGGGGGAGAGTCTTGGGGACAAAGCACGAGGGGAAGATTTTAATCAAGGCAAGGTCGCAAAGGGACGCCTGTTAGACGCTGATGTCTGGCTTCTATCCTAGCTTGACTGTCCTTATCCTTGCGAGGTTAATAATAAGGCGCTGTATCTTTGCCTTGGGTAAGGACGGGATTCCATGGAGATATTATTTAGTCGAAACAGTAGTTCTCCTATAAATAAGGGAGGTGGTATTTAGGTATTGGGTAATTCACGAGGTAATCTAGCTTAATCGGCAACTTCCTATTAGTAGAAACCCCTGGATAAGGGTAAAGAGTCCTCATATCGTTGCCCCTACTCCCAGTATCTTTATTCCCACTAGGCTTCAAAGTCTGTCCAAGCCATAGGTCATTTGTGGCATTTTGAAAATCTTAAAAGTTGTTCACCAACGTCACTGTGACAGATCAGGGGTCAGATATAAACCCAGAATAGTTCACAACTATGCAACTAGTTTGCGTGTTGGCAACATTTGGCATATTATACTAGGCTTCAGAATTCCGCCCTTACCATTTCATGGCGTTCTTGCAAACTTACCTGGTATGTTAGCTGAAAACAACACAGCTGATGTCCCCCATATCTGACGCCACTAGCTGTTGCACCAATTAAGCCGGCCTCCCCACTTTACTTACCAATTCGCTGTAACCGCACCGGGCTGCGGGGCCCACTTTGGTCAATTCGAGGGTCGGTCAATTCGGGGGTCGGGTCACCCGGGTTAATCGGGCCAGGGCTTTAAGGCCTCGCGACCCCAATGGATAGGTAAACCCCGTATACCATACAAATTGGCAGAGATTTAAGAAACGGACCCATACGAACGAACCGTATACACTGTAATTAGGTGTAACCCTCGAGTGATATGCCCTAAACTGGACAGTAACTCTCCTAAAATTAGCGCCTGCTATACCTATTTGATGGGTTCTCTGCAAGGATAACCATGATCCGTTGCTAAAAAACCGAAGGCGGTGCCTTGAACGGCTGCAGCCGTGCGACTGCGGCGAGCACTTCCTCCAGAGGCATCAGCTATTTTGTGGCAGAAGAGAACCATGGGAATTTCGTGATCTTTCATCTTTGTTTCCTTGTCGAGTTGTGCATCATGAGGCCCTTAGCTCTCTCTGTATTCTTCTCGGGCGCAATACGCGGTGTGCTGCACGGCCAAAGCCAACCACTGGCGAACTCCCGAAGATTGAGCCGGAGACAAGATGACGATGGAGGGCCGCAGCCTCTGGATCTCGTCCATGACGGCAAGGGCCGTTACTTTGTCCAGATCTCAATCGGCGAGTCGCAGACTATGAGGGTTCAACTCCGCAGCGATACGTACTACAGCTTCGTACCTGCATCCAATTCGTCAACATGTAAAGAAGGGAGCTGTATATATGGCAACTGTAAGCTCATGCAACCTCCTTTCTAAAACGCGGAGGGCCCGGCTTATAGTGGTGCTAGTCAATGCGGGAATGTCGTCAACCTATGCGAATTGGACGGAGATGACGGACTTTTCAACAACTGCCGTTCCAGGAACGCGAGGCGTATGGTTCACCGATAACCTGAACGTCGGGAATCTCTCGACAGTCAATCTAACAATGGGCCTGGCGTACGATTTAACGGACCCTTACGGCGTACTGGCAATTATGTTATGGGCTGAGGACGCCGTCCAGCGCATAATGCAACAAATGGTGAATCAAGGGGCAGCGATAACGCAAGCTTACAGCCTTTCGCTCGGCGGCCCGGATGCCGCCACCGGGAGTATTCTGTTTGGCGCGATCGATACCGACAAGTATGAGGGCGATCTGATAAGCCTCGATTCCCCAGCCATTCTCACGTCTGTCCACGCCAATAGCTCAGCGGGATGGACGATTTAGCAGCTGGTCTTCCTGTCTCGGCTGAGGTCGTTGTAGGGAGGGAAGAGTTAATGCTCCCCGCGGAACTGGCGTTTATATGTGGGCAGTTGCGGGCGCCGAATATTGGTCCGAGATAGACACTGCGACTGTCCCGTGTTCCATGAAAGATAGCGAAGGCTCTTTCATATTTGGTCTCGGCGGCTTGGCAGGACCGAAGGTCGTAGTGCTGATGCGAAACTTGGTCTCCACGCTCTCGGGCTTCGGCGACACATGCGCCTTTTTAGTCAAGAACCAGACTAACCCAGAACACTACCACCTTGGCGTGCCGCTCCTTCAGAGCTTCTACGCGGTCTTCGATCTGCCGAACTCCAAGTTCGCCGTGGCGACTCCCAAACTCGACAGCATGACCTCCAATATTGTACGGTTTGCCGGGAATGCGGCGCCCATACCCTCCACGGTTTCTGTACTCGATCAGCTGAATACCGTAATCACTGAGAGCGCTACTGTTTCTGAAATGCCGACGGCCACGAAAAGCTTCTCGGCAGCGGCGGGGTTTCAATCCTCGAGGTCAGAGGTATTGCCACTGCCAACCAGCACATCGACGAACCCCGCCGGAGAGTCAGATATCTCGCCAGAGACCCGACTAACAAAAGGAGCAACCATTGGAATCGGGGTCGGAGTTGGCGTAAGTAGCTTCGCACTCGGCGCACTAGCAGTCGCCTTCTTCCTATCGCGGAAGCGACTGAAGGAGCAAAAAACTAGCTTCGGACAAATTCGCGAACACGAGCTCGCCGCTGCCTTTTAACTTCCAGGCGCCCGTCTTCCAGAAATACCCGGCGGAGATGGACGCATACCCTGGGACGTATGAGTTGCCCGCAGAGGGGCTCCCGGTCGAGACAAACGCCTCACCACTTTAGAGGTCTAAGAGCTGCTACGGTGGACAAGGCCGTAACACCCTGCCTTAACACTATTATGCAAGGTACCGTATCCATTTCGAAAAAAGGGAAGATGCTTTTTTAGGAACCGATACATCTTTTTTCGGAGAAATGAAAAGTGAAACATCGAATACTATTACTGTGTAATTCTGTAAGAGCGATGACTGTGGGGCCAGGGTGGAAACGCGTTCAACTTGCGTAGCACAGCACCACTGCCAAGGATGAACTTTTGCCAATTCTAGCCTCCCTCTTCCGCACGGTGGGGGTCATTCCGGGAGGTCACGCTTCCAACTTATATTAGACCGTCAGAACATATCAACCGGGACCTCGCTCACCATTGCTACGATGGCCGGGCCAACATCTGTTTCGACGGCCAATGAGACCATTTTTGGTGATCATGTCTATGTATTTGATCCAAGCATGCCGATGGCTGATATTCAAGCCAAAGTGACCTCCATATTCCAGCAGATGGAGGCAAATCAGTTCGGCACGGAGCGTTATGCACTGCTATTCAAGCCTGGCACCTATAACGTGCTCTTCGATGTAGGCTTTTACACCCAAGTAGCAGGATTAGGGCAGAGCCCAGACGACGTGCTCATCGAAGGGGGGGTGAATGTGCCTGCATACTGGATGCCGAATCGCAATGCCACATGCAATTTCTGGCGCTCTTACGAGAACTTTGCCATCAACGCATCAGAAGCTACCAATAACACGACGACGATAGCCGTGTCGCAGGCTGCGCCTCTTCGTCGCATGCACATCAAGAGTTCAGGCGGTCTGTGGCTGTTTCAAGTTGATCCGACCACTGGAGCCGGAGGCTGGGCTTCAGGAGGGTTCATGGCCGACTCGGTAGTTGACCACCAGGTGCTTCCCGGCTCACAGCAGCAGTGGCTATCCCGCAACAATCGGTACGGCAGCTGGGCTAATGCTGTGTGGAATATGGTATTCGTGGGGGATTCTACCCCACCTGGCCAGGACGAGTTTCCGATCAAGCCTTACACTACTGTGGAGCGGACGCCCGTCTGCCGCGAAAAGCCTTACCTCTACATCACCAGCCAAGGCCAGTACCAGGTGTTCTTGCCGGCCCTACAGAGAGAGAGCCAAGGACCTAGCTGGATCAACGGGGCCTCCACGCCCGGCAGGTCGGTCCCGATCGAACGTTTCTACATTACGCATCCGTCCAGGGGTAATGCTGCGTCTATTAACTCGGCGCTGGACTCCGGAAAGCATGTTATTTTCACGCCGGGCATCTATAAGCTTGACGAAGCGTTGCGTGTCAGCAAGGCCGGTACAATCATTCTCGGCTTGGGCCAGCCTTCAATTATACCTGTTAGGGGCAATGCTGCCATATGCGTCGCTGATGTAGACGGAGTGACGATCGCGGGCCTCATAATCGACGCGGGCGAAATCAACTCTTCCTCGCTCGTTGAGGTTGGGCCTCCGGGCAGTTCTGCGAGCCACTCGTCCAACCCAACATTTCTCTATGATTTGACGGTACGCACGGCCGGTCCAAGACTCGGGCGGAACGACGTAGGCATAACTATCAATAGTAATGACGTGATCGGGGACCAACTATGGCTATGGCGTGCCGACCATGGACAAGGCGCTTCTTGGGAGGGCAACCGTACTAAGAACGGCATTGTGGTCAACGGAGACAACGTGACTATCTATGGCTTGTTCAACGAGCACCATCAACAGTATCAGACGCTCTGGAACGGTAATGGCGGCCGTGTCTATTTCTACCAGTCCGAGATCCCCTACGACCCGCCTGGACAAAACTCTTGGATGAATGGCTCTACCAACGGTTACGCCTCGTACAAGGTTGATGCCAGGGTAACAAGCCACGAGGCCTGGGGAATAGGCATCTATTCCTATTTCAGGGACTCCCCAACAAAGCTGGAGAATGCCATTGAAGTACCAGAAGTCGAGGGTGTCAAGCTGCATCACCTCACCACAGTCTGGCTATCGGGAGTAAGCGGTAGCGAGATTACGCATATCGTCAACGGTGTCGGCGACCGCGTCTATGCGAATAGCCCAGAGTCAGCAATGCGCCAGACCATAAACGAGTTTCCCAAGAAATGTGGTTCGACCGGCCGATGAATAGCTAATTAAATTTGGCTTGCATAAACCTCTTTTCCTTTACGAGCAATGTCCCAATTGCCGAGAACAGGGCGAGCCTCCAATCCAGTGTAACATCCATCTTTGCGCACCTTGGTCCTTTAAGGATACATAGCGGACCTGGTAGCCATGGATAACGTAAGTATGGCCCTCCAAAGCTCTACTGGTGTAGAGGTAATATGGTGCCTGAATGTCTCTCAGTGAGTGGATAACGTGAATAGGCGTTAGTGAAGTAACCTCGGTACAAAGGAGGCAAGCCCGGAAGGTAACCGGGCTCTCGTCTTCAGACGTGCCTATTTGGTGACCATAATGATGTCGCTTGAAACTCAGAATGGCGGAGATAGTCATTTGAACAACCCAGAGGATATGTAAATACCGAGTAAATGAAGTTACCTAAGTAGGAAGGCATGTATGTTAGTAATGGGGAATACTCGCCGCCTTCCTTTTCAGGTTTTAATTGAGGGGCAGAACGAACGCGTCCTCAAGACGCGTCCAAAAAGCCGCTGACGTCCCTTCTTTCTAGATATCGAGGGCAGCCGATCTTTCAATGGACTGTTAACTCCACGCCGACCACTCTCTTAACTGGTTTCTATATCAACTTACAGAATCACTACTTAAAAATGGCTAGCTTCTTTGATCTGAAGGCGCGCAAAGCTGCGGCTGCAAACAGTGCTGCAGGTCCCAAACCGGATGATTCTAAGCAGAATGCTAGAAAACAACCTTGGGTTGAGAAATAGTATGCCAGCTGCCTGCAGTTCTGTTACAAATTGACCTGGAACTGACAACTTGCCGAAAGTCGACCAAAGACACTCAGTGACGTGACGGCACAAGATCACACAGTCAACGTTCTGCAGCGGACTCTGCAGGCTTCGAACGTAATCTCTCCTTACGCTCCTTGGGACCTTCAATGTCAGCTGACATTTCCTAATATAGTTACCGCATATGCTCTTCTATGGCCCGCCCGGAACAGGAAAGACCTCGACCATACTCGCACTCGCGAAGGAGCTCTACGGTCCGGAAATGATGAAGTCGCGCGTGCTCGAGCTGAACGCTTCGGACGAACGCGGCATCTCTATTGTGCGGGAGAAGGTGAAGGATTTCGCGCGCATGCAGCTCACGAACCCGCCCGCCGGCTACAGGGCGCGCTACCCCTGCCCTCCCTTCAAGATAATCGTCCTCGACGAGGCCGATAGCATGACCCAGGACGCCCAGAGCGCCCTCCGACGTACGATGGAGACGTACAGCAAGATCACCCGGTTCTGCCTCATTTGTAACTACGTCACGCGTATAATCGACCCGCTGGCCAGCCGTTGCAGCAAGTTCAGGTTCAAGAGCTTGGACCAGGGTAACGCTAAGAAGCGACTTGAGGAGATCGCCGAGAAGGAGGGCGTCGCGATGGAGCCTGGCGCGGTGGATGCCCTCATCAAGTGCAGCGAGGGCGATCTGAGAAAGGCCATCACCTTTCTACAGAGTGCCGCAAGACTGGTGGGAGCCACCGAGAAAGACGATGACGACGGTGCGGATAAGATGGATGTCGATGATGCAAGACCAGTCACGGTCAAGATTGTCGAGGAGATCGCGGGTGTTATACCAGACCGGACGATAGAGAGCTTGCAGAAAGCGATGCAGCCCAGATCGGCTGGTGCGACCTATCAGGCGATCGCGAAAGTCGTAGAAGACATGGTTGCAGATGGTTGGAGTGCCAGTCAGGTCGTCTCCCAGGTAAGCTCTCTCTTTTTACCCAGTGTGACGTACGTCGTAGCAAACTGACGGTCTTTTACTAGTTATATCAGGCGGTCATCCAAGACGAGACGGTTCCGGATCGAGCGAAGAACAAGATCACAAAAGTCTTCTCAGAAGTCGACAAGCGGTTGGTGGACGGCGCTGATGAACATCTATCCATCCTCGACCTTGCCTTGAGGATATCAAACATCATAGCAAGGAAGGGCTGAGCGTGTTGCATCCGGAAATTTGCATAGCAAGGCGTAAGGCTGGGTTTGGCGTTGGGACGGCAAAAGTGGTCATTAATGAGCTATGTAGTTTGCACATGCACACGCAGGCTTCCGATATTCGGCGAACATGACCTGGTGCTCCAGCTATGGACCAATTGGACTTCTTATTCGTAGACACTGTAAACCTTCACTCATTGATCAAACCGAGCTTGCCGTCAAGTTTAGCGTAGATGCTCTTCTGACCCTTCCCCGTGATCTTCCTGGCCGATGCACCACCTTTCTCGTCCCCGGCGGCGCCACCTGAAGCATCCTGCTCTCCTGAATCGTCTCCCCCGTCTCCCTCGGCCTCCTTGTTCAGGAGTTTGCGAGCCTCGTCCAGCGCACCCATGGCCTCGTCGACGGCCGTCTGGCCCTCCTCGACCTTCTCGGCCACCGTCTCCAGCGTGGCGAGCTTGGCAGCGTCGGCCGCCAGGAGCCACGGCTCCAGCAGGTTCGTGACGCTGCTGGGTTCCTTTGCCGCCGCCGCCGCCCTGGTCGCTTCACCGAAGTCCGCGTCGCGCTTTCCGGCAGAGGCAGCGCTCGGGAATTTGGCGAGGAGCTGGCTCTCCTCCCTCAGGTGGCCGAGCATCTCCTGCGTCTCCTGCTGGTGCTTCGCGAGCGTGGCGTTGATGTGCGACTTCTCCTGCACCAGGCCCTTCTGCTCGCGCGCGATGGCCTGCAGCTTCTCGATGTACGGCGTGATGAGGGGGGCCGTAGCAGTGCCGGTGGAGGCGGCGCGGGCCGGCGGTGCCTCTTCTTTCTCCGCTGGTTCGTCCTTCTCCCGCTCCCGCTGCTGCTCCTTGAGGATGCGCGACCACTCCTGCGTCATCTTCTCGTGGTAGGCGATCAGGCCCAGAATCTCCTTGCGCAGCTCGATGTGCCTGTCGTATTCCCTCTGGATTTCGGCCAGCCGCGCCTCGTGGTCGTACTCCTCGCGCTCTGCCTTCCGCGGCTGCTCCTGCGAGTTGGCGTCCGACTCGTCTTCGCCGTCGCCCGCCTTGCTCAGGTGCGTCTCGATCCACTGGATCAGGGCGTCCTTGACGGCGTTGAGCGCGCGGACCTGAACCTCCGGGGGCACCGTGCTGGGATCGACGGGATTTCTGGCGCGCGCCTCCTCGTACTTGCGCTTCTCTTGCTGCACGAGTATCTGCTGGCGCAGCCTCTCCTTCCTGAGGCGCTGGTACAGCTCCTGGATCTTGTTCTGGGACGCGCCTTTGTCGAAGGTGAAGCTGGCCATGAGCTCCGGGGGCATCTCGGGCAGGGGATCGCAGTCCCGGAACATGACGCGGGGGTCCAGGAAGTCCGGGGCCGCGGCCGGCTGCTGGCGCAGCTGCTCGATGTGCTTGATCGCCACCCTGTACCGGTCGATCTTCTCCCGTAGGCCGGCCTTCCTGAGCTGGAGCCGAAGGATCTTTTCTTCGAGCTCCTTGTCCTCGGTCCGCTCCGTCGTCGGCATGGAAGCCGCGGCTGCCCTGTGCTCCTCCTGCAGCTTCGAGAACTCAGCCTGCAGCTCCACGTTCTTCTGCACCGCGTCGACGAACTCCCTCTGGGCCGGCGTCAGGTCCTCGGAAGGCGTGACGACGGTATCCGCGTCGACGAGCGCCAGCGGATTGCTGAGCCGTTCTTTGCCCAGGCTCGCGGCGAGCCTGTGAGCCATCTGGCGGCGGAACGCATCGACTTCTTCAGCGGGGCGGATCTGATGCTTAAGGCAAAACAAGGCGCGTTCGCGCAGGGTTTTGTCCTCCCCGTCCATGGCTGATGAGGTTGAGAAGGTGTTTGATGCGTGACGATGTGATATGGGACGGTGTTGTGCTTATGACCAAGCTTGGGTACGTCCAGCTGAGCAAGATAAACGATGCAAGGCGGGTTTCCGATGAATGGGCTCAGAGCCCAATATTCCTCCACTTTGCGATGTATCTTACGTATAAGTGAATGCAGATTTTGTGCATGCATAGGCGTTAGGTTATCTCCATGGGAATGGGGGGTTGAAATATTTATCAAGTCGATGATACAGTTGCCCAACAAGGCCGTTGTAAGTAAATAAATACTATAATCCTCAACAGAGTAGGAGGTACATGGTACCTTCCTCCTGCTATTGATGTTATTGTACCAGGGCTTATTTGTACTCGGGGATTATCCTTTACCAGGGAACTTCTGTGAAAGTATCCGATGTGGTGAAGAACTCCAATATAGATTTCGTTCCCTTTGGTGATCCTGTCCGCCTGTTCAACGGCGACCTGATGCTTGCTTTGAGATGCCAAGCTGATCAGGTACTCAAGCTTAAGTGGAGATCATTTATGGGGTACTTGGACCTCCACGCTAGGGTACGCTAGTAGTTGCAGAGGTACAGTACCTTATCAAGCTTATCGGGGTTAGTGCTATGATCAATAGCCTCCACTACTGTACTGTGTAGGTAAGTCACCAGTGCTGCGTTAGGTAGCAGCTCCAGTTCCTCCTGTGCCTGGTGCTAACCAACTGCGCTTGAGTTTTTTCCCTTTGCCATCATCAACATTGAAGATCAAGCTGGTGGCGGGGGAGTTCACAACCCGATACCATAACAGCGCGCTATCCTGCCTATCGAATAAATTCCGGAATACCTAATACTTACTTTAATTTCGGTATCCCAGCTCGCCGTCGTCGTTCGAAAGCGCGTATTTAGCGACCAGAAGATCAGGCGTCACGGCTGCGCCGCCGGGTTCGTGACCATCGTGGTTCTCCGACGAAAACATTGGCTTTGACATTCAGTCCATCGCTACTGAATCCCAGATAACGAGGAAAAGCCACTTCGAAGATGGGGGACAATCACTACCGCGATGTGTCGCAGTACAAGTACTCGGCAATGTCCAACCTGGTCCTCCAGGCGGACCGTCGGTTCGTGACGCGCCGAGCTGACGAGGCCACTGGCGACCCGGAATCACTTGCCGGCCGTTTGAAAATCTCAGATATGGGTTCTCGGGTTGCCCGTGACACGGCACCTAAACCAAAGAAGACGGGAATGCCCGACGTCGAGAGGGGTGGTTTGCAAGAAGGCCAGGACATACTCGCCCGCGAGCAGCAGAAACGGAAAGGCGGCCCAACACAGACGAGGGAGACGGGCATTCTGGGTCAAGCCGACTTATTAGTGGAGGACCTAAGATATCGCCCGCGAACGCCAGCGACGCGAGCGACGTACGACCTCATTCTGCACATAGTTGCGAACAACCTCGGTGATGTGCCTCAGGAGGTTGTTCTGAGTGCGGCGGATGCCGTGCTGGAGTACCTTAAGGATGAGGATATGAAGGATTTCGACAAGAAGAAAGAAATTGATGATCTTTTAGGCGCTACCTTGGACCCAAAGGAATTCAACAATCTGGTTAATCTTGGAAAGAAGATTATGGATTACGATGCCCAGGATGATGACGAGGAGATGAACACTGGGGCCAAAGCGAGCGAAGACGATGCCGAAATTGACGATCGCCAGGGTGTCGCCGTGGTCTTCGACGAGGACGATGAGGATGGAGAAGCGCCCGTCATGAACGAAGTTCGCGACGAGTCTACTGACGACGAGGCTGGGCCTGAAGGCGACGAGGAAGATCTCGTCGGGGTCTCTGAGCGCGCGACAGCCGGTGGTGCTGCCGAGGATCGGACTGAACAGGCTGCGTCGCCCGATGCAGACGAGATGGTAATCGATTCTGCCTTGACGGACAAGCAAAAAGGAGCGTCTAAAGGGAACAACTACATCCCAGCACGCGAAATCGATGCGTATTGGCTACAAAGAGAGATAGGGAAGCTCTATCCCGATGCCCATATTCAACATGACAAAACGGCGCAGGCGCTACACATACTTTCCGGAGAACCCGACGAAGAGGGCGGCGAAGAGAAACAACTCCGAGATATCGAGAACGACTTGATGGAGCTGTTCGATTATGAGCACCACGAGGTTGTCCAAAAGCTTATTGAGAACCGGGAAAAGGTCGTCTGGCTCACACGGCTCGCTAGAGCAGACAATGACGAGGATAGAGGTGTCATCGAGCGCGAAATGGCATCAGAAGGGGTCAGGTGGATTCTCGACGAGCTCCGCGGGAAGAAAACACAAGATGGCGCCAAGAAACTGGAGATTAAGATGGACATCGACGTGCCAGCATCGTTCACCCAGGCTCCAAAAGCAGAGCGAGCGGAGGCCCAACTCGTCGGAGGTCTGCAACCCCGGAAGTTTATCAACCTGGACAACCTTGTCTTCGACCAGGGCAACCATCTCATGACCAACCCCAAAGTACGTCTGCCCGAAGGCTCAACCAAGCGGACGTTCAAGGGATATGAAGAAATCCATGTTCCAGCTCCCAAGAAGCGTAACGAGCCCGGCGATGTCCTCATCCCCATTACAGACATGCCTGAATGGGCGCGTGTGCCGTTCAGTTCCGCGAAATCCCTGAACAAGATACAGTCGAAGTGTTTCCCGTCGGCCTTCGAAGACGATGGCAATCTGCTTATCTGCGCGCCAACGGGCAGTGGCAAGACCAACGTGGCCATGCTAACTATACTGCGAGAGCTTGGAAAATACCGAAATCCCCAAACGGGAGACATTGACCTAGACGCCTTCAAGATTGTGTATATTGCTCCCTTAAAGGCCCTGGTACAAGAACAGGTTGGGAATTTCGGGGCGAGGCTGAAACCGTACGGCATTACTGTGTCCGAGCTAACCGGCGATCGCCAACTCACCAAGCAACAAATCACCGAGACCCAGATCATCATCACAACGCCGGAGAAATGGGACGTCATCACGAGGAAATCTACTGACCTCACGTACACTAACCTGGTACGCCTCATCATCATCGACGAGATCCACCTGCTGCACGATGATCGTGGCCCGGTCATCGAGAGTATCGTTAGCAGGACGGTTCGTAAGACGGAGCAGACTGGTGATCCAGTGCGGCTCGTCGGGCTGTCAGCTACGCTGCCCAACTACAGGGATGTAGCCAGCTTCTTGCGCGTCGATCCTCAAAAAGGTCTCTTCCACTTCGACGGCTCCTACCGTCCCTGTCCTCTCAGGCAAGAGTTCATAGGCGTCACCGACAAGAAAGCCATCAAGCAACTGAAAACGATGAACGACATTACCTATAATAAGGTTATCGAGCATGTTGGAAGCCATCGCAATCAGATGCTCATCTTCGTGCATTCCCGCAAGGAGACCGCGAAGACGGCGAGATATATCCGAGACAAGGCTCTTGAGATGGAGACCATCAATCAGATTCTGAAGCACGACTCCGGCTCCCGGGAGGCTCTGAACGACGCCGCCAGCCAAGCAACCGATACTGAACTGAAGGACCTTCTCCCATATGGATTCGGTATCCACCACGCTGGCATGAGCCGCATTGATCGAGCAGATGTCGAAGACTTGTTCGCCAACGGCCTTATTCAGGTCCTGGTCTGCACAGCTACTCTAGCCTGGGGTGTTAACTTGCCCGCGCACACTGTTGTCATCAAAGGAACCCAAGTGTATTCCCCTGAAAAGGGCAGTTGGGTTGAGTTGAGTCCCCAAGACGTCCTACAAATGCTGGGCCGTGCCGGAAGGCCTCAATATGACACGTACGGCGAGGGTATCATCATTACTAGTCAAGGTGAGATGCAGTATTACCTCTCGTTGCTCAATCAACAGTTACCGATCGAAAGTCAATTTGTCAGTAGACTGGTGGATAATTTGAACGCGGAAATCGTTCTTGGAAACGTTCGCAGTCGGGACGAGGGAGTGGAATGGCTCGGGTATACTTACCTTTTCGTTCGGATGCTTCGTTCGCCTGGTCTCTACAGCGTCGGTGCCGACTACGAAGATGATGAAGCCCTTGAACAGAAACGGGTAGACCTCATACATTCTGCGGCAACGGTGCTGAAGAAGTCCAACCTCATTACCTACGACGAGAAGACGGGTAAGGTCAAGGCAACGGAGCTTGGGAGGATAGCGTCGCACTACTACATCACATACGGGTCGATGGATACCTACAACAAACTAATCCAACCGTCTATTACGACAATCGAACTTTTCCGGGTATTCGCGCTCAGCGCGGAGTTCAAGTACATCCCCGTCAGGCAGGATGAGAAGCTGGAGCTGGCGAAACTGCTGGGTCGAGTGCCAATTCCTGTCAAAGAAAGCATTGAGGAGCCACATGCCAAGATAAATGTCCTGTTACAAGCCTATATCTCCCGCCTTAAGCTTGAGGGTCTCGCTCTCATGGCTGACATGGTCTACGTCACGCAATCCGCGGGCCGCATTCTTCGGGCTATTTTCGAGATCACCCTTCAGAAAGGTTGGGCTAGCGTTTGCAAGACGGCACTGGACCTGTGCAAGATGGCGGAGAAAAGAATGTGGCCAACGATGACGCCGCTGCGACAGTTCCCTCGGTGTTCCCGGGACATAATTGGCAAGGCCGAGAGGATCGACGTGCCGTGGAGCAGCTACTTTGACCTGGATCCTCCGCGCATGGGCGAGCTACTGGGACTCCCTAAGGCTGGTAGGACAGTTTGTGACCTGGTGGCTAAATTCCCACGTATTGAGGTTCAGGCCCAGGCACAGCCAATGACGCGGTCCATGCTCCGGGTCGAGTTAACCATCACGCCCAACTTTCAGTGGGATGATGAAGTCCATGGCTCCGCCGAGAATTTCTGGATCATGGTCGAGGATTGCGACGGTGAGGATATTCTCTTCTACGACCAGTTCCTCCTGCGCAAGGAATATGCTGTTTCAGAATCCAATGAGCACGTGGTCGACTTCACAGTTCCTATCACAGATCCCATGCCGCCGAACTATTTCATCTCTGTCATCTCTGATAGGTGGATGCACTCGGAAACGAGGTTACCTATCTCATTCCAGAAGCTCATACTTCCCGAGAAGTTCCCTCCTCACACCCAGCTGCTCGATTTACAACCCTTGTCCGTCTCTGCCCTGAAGTCGAAAGACTACTCCAGTCTGTACGAGGGCTGGACTTACTTCAACAAGGTTCAGACTCAGACCTTCAATTCACTCTACTCGACTGACGATAATGTCTTCGTTGGAGCTCCCACCGGCAATGGAAAGACGGTATGCGCCGAGTTTGCGTTACTACGCCACTGGTCTAAACCAGAGATTGGCCGTGCCGTCTACATTGCCCCATTCCAGGAACTTGTCGACACTCGGTACCAGGATTGGCGGAAGCGTCTCAGTCACCTGCGTGGTGGTAAGGAGATAGTCAAGCTGACCGGCGAGACCGCTACCGATCTCAAGTTGCTTGAGAAAGGAGACCTCATTCTAGCCACACCCGCGCAATGGGATGTTCTCTCCAGGCAATGGCAAAGACGCAAAAACATCCTCACAGTTGAGGTGTTCATCGCGGATGATCTTCACCTACTCGGTGGTCAGCAGGGATACATCTACGAGATCGTTGTGTCTCGTATGCATTATATCCGCACGACGGCGGAACTTTCTATGCGGATCATCGGTCTGAGCGTTTCTCTAGCCAACGCTGTTGATATCGCTGGGTGGATTGATGCTAAGAAGAAGGACACATACAACTTCAGCCCCCACGTGCGCCCGGTACCGCTAGACCTACGGATCCAGCCTTTCTCTATTCCGCATTTTCCGTCGCTGATGCTTGCGATGGCTAAGCCGACGTACGTCGCGATTGTTGAATCGTCTCCTGACCAGCCAGCACTCGTATTCGTTCCCAGCAGGAAGCAGACGAGAGCAACCGCGCGAGACATACTTGCAGCCTGCTTAGCAGATGACGATGAGGATCGATTCCTCCACGTGGACGTCGAACAACTTCGTCCGCTGCTGGAGAGGGTTCATGAGGAGGCTTTAGCCGAGGCTCTTTCTCATGGCGTCGGATACTACCACGAGGCTCTAAGTCAGAGTGACAAGCGTATTGTCCTCCATCTTTACAACCAGGGCGCGATCCAGGTCCTTGTGGCATCTCGTGATGTGTGCTGGGAACTCGACTGTACTGCGCATCTGGTTGTGGTGATGGGCACTCAATATTTCGAGGGTCGCGAACACCGCTACGTCGATTATCCTCTAAGCGAAGTTCTGCAGATGTTCGGCAAAGCTTTACGACCTTCCAAGAATGAGCGGAAGGCACGAGGAGTGCTCATGGTTCCTGCCGTGAAGAGAGAGTACTTCAAGAAATTCGTCATCGAAGCGCTGCCTGTCGAGTCGCATCTTCACAACTTCGTACACGACGCCTTCGTCACCGAAATCAGTACGAAGATGATCGAGTCTGCTGAGGATGCGATCAACTGGACCACGTTTACGTACTTCTACCGACGTCTGCTGGCCAATCCGAGCTACTACAGCTTGCCGAGCCTGACGCAGGATGCGCTCAGCGCCTACCTCTCTGACCTCGTCGAGACTACCTTGAAGGAACTCACCGAGTCGAAGATCATCGACTTCGACGAAGATGATGGATCCGTAGCGCCCCAGAACGCTGCGATGATTGCGGCTTATTACAATATATCCTACATCACGATGCAGACCTTCCTTCTATCCTTGACTGCACGGACTAAACTGAAGGGAATCCTTGAAATCGTGACTTCCGCGACAGAGTTCGAGTCGATCCAGATCCGGCGTCACGAGGAGAGCCTGCTCCGCCGCATTTATGACAGGGTACCCGTCAAGATGTCCGACCCCGCGTACGATTCTCCTCATTTCAAGGCGTTCGTGCTGCTGCAAGCGCACTTCTCAAGGATGCAATTGCCTATAGATCTCGCCAAAGACCAGGAAATCATCGTGTCCAAGATACTGAGTCTCCTGAGCGCAACGGTGGATGTGCTTTCCTCGGATGGGCACCTCAATGCTATGAACGCCATGGAGATGTCACAGATGGTCGTTCAAGCCATGTGGGACCGGGATAGTCCTCTGAAGCAGATCCCTCATTTCACGCCTGAGGTGGTCAAGGTGGCAAATGAGTTCGGGTACGTACCAGTGAGCCGTGGTGTTGATCAGTCTACTAACAGCTTTGTTCCTAGAATTACGGACATTTTCGGCTTCATGGAAGCGATGAACCCTGAAGAGAATCCCGACTATGCCAATCTAATTAAGCGACTCGGTCTGTCACAGAGTCAACTAGCGCAGGCAGCGGCGTTCACTAATAACAAGTATCCCGACATCTCCCTAGAATTTGATGTACTCGAGGAGGATAGCATTCGTGCTGGCGAGCCCGCGTACCTGAATGTGCGAATCGAGCGCGAGATTGACGAGGATGATGTGGTAGATACGACCGTCCATGCTCCCTTCTATCCAGTCAAGAAGATGGAGAATTGGTGGTTGGTAGTGGGAGAGGAGAGCACGAAAACGCTACTTGCCATCAAGAGAGTCACGATACCCGGCCGGCAGCTCCAAACGCGGCTCGAGTACACGGTCCCGTCGGCCGGCAAACATGATCTGAAGCTGTTCCTGATGAGTGACAGCTATGTGGGTGTAGACCAGGAACCGTCATTCTCCGTCACTGCTGCCGAGGGCATGGACGTGGACGAGGAGGATGAAGAGGAAGACGAAGAGGAGTGAGCGGATCACGATGGGGACATGCTCATCTTGGAGGTGGGGACGAAATCGATTTAGTGTACAAAAAACTTACTGTAATATACGGCAGGGGGTTTACAGGACGATGCAAATAACAATGACGAGATTCCATCGGTTAGTCAATTCCATGTCTAATATTTCCTCGTTTGGACTTCGCCAGGCTATCACGCTCATCGTGAAAGGCACGATGGTCAAAGTCGAAGTTGTGTGGACATCACCGTGCGAAGCCTCTTAAAGGGCAGGGTTGTCGGTGATAGTCACGAAGCCTATCTGGGGGCTCGATGGGCTCGAACGCAACATATGATGTTAAGGACATGTTTGGAGGCCTGGATAATATCAAGTGACGGTTTGACAGACGATGTTGGCGAATACGGCGAGATGATTTTTGATGAAAGCCGATGCCAATGCCACATGGAGGTGTACCAACAAGCTGGCGTGTGTCTGTGTGTGTTGGCGTTACCTCACCACGCCTCAAAGTCACGTAGTTCCAATACCTACCAAGAAGACCTAATAAGCAAAGACCCGCAACAAAACAACCGTGAACTGCTCCTCCAACCCAGCCTCCGACGCCTGCTGGCATAGCTCTAGACGCCTCTCCCTCTATCTCTCTCCCAGTCCTGCCCATCTCGATAAGTCAGGTCACATGACTTTTGTTTCTGTTCCATTATTACATACAAACCTACGTCAAATCTACTCGACGTGCACAGGCTTCTCTTCCCTTTCCCACCCCATCAATTCAATCAATCAGCACTCCTTGATTGATCTGCGGATTATTATTCTTTTTTTTTCTTCTTTCTCTTCTCATTCCATCTCACCTCGCCGTTCTTCTTATCCACCCCCAACCAGGACACTGATAATTTGCACTCCACGGGTTGAATTGCACAACTAGCTATCGTGAACCATCGGGTTGGGTTGCCTTTTTAGTGCCGACGTCCTTCCGGGTCAACAATAACTTTTTTTTCACTCGCCGACGCGTTTTGTTCGTTCCTCACTCCACCACCAACTCCACACTATCGCGACGTGTTGAGCGTAACCATTCCAACCCGTCATCTACCCCTTCCTAACAACTTCATAATCGTCGCCGTAATATCCGAAGGCGTGCTCACTCAAAATGGCGGACGAGGCGCCGTCGCAAGCTCCTGAGGTCGCGCAAGCTACCAAGGCCGTTGTCGCCCCCGCTGCGCCGCCTGCTGAGGAAACTTTGTCCGAATCTGTTGCGCCACCTGCCGACGCGAAGCCGGCTGAGTCGGAACCTGCGCCTGCTGCCGAACCCGCTAAGAAGGAAGGGGCTGAAGAGGAAAACAAGGACAAGGAAGCTAATAAGCCAGCTGAAGGTACGTGCGTGTTGCCGCTGTCACGTAGTTGGAGCTGGCCTTGGTGCTCCCTCCACAACACCATGTCGTGGCGCGTGGATTATTAGTAGCCCCCCTTTCCATACGCGTCGCCACTACAGGATTATTCATCATCATCACCATCGTATTCATCGCCGCCACATGCCGCCTGCCTTAACCGTTGTGACTGTCTCGCGCACTATATCCACTAACCAATTGCGCGTCTCCAGAGTCTTCCGCTGCTGCTACCTCTAGTCCAGCTCCTGCCGCCGAAGAGAAACCCGCCAACGGCGACGAAGACGTCGAGATGAAGGACAAGCCGGCTGAAGAGGCTACCGAACCTGCTACGGAGACCAAGGCCGACTCAGAAAAGCCTGCCGATGCATCTTCGAGTGCTGCGGTCGAGGCTGGCGCGGATGCCGACAGTGCTGGAGATAAGTTCAAGGCGCGCCGCAAGTCATCCGCCGTTCCGGAACATGTAAAAGGGGGGAAGAAGCTCAACAAAAAACCTTCCAAAGCTAAGGTCCTACATCTTGATGCCAAGCCAGGGCAGCACTTCTTTGCCAAGCTGAAGGGTTTTCCACCGTGGCCTGTGATTGTCTGTGAGGAGGACATGCTGCCCCAAAATATGCTCAGCACAAGACCCGTAACAGCCGCTCGCCCCGACGGGACCTACCGTGAGGACTTCGCCGATGGGGGCAAGAGAGTCGCCGATCGTACATTCCCCGTCATGTATCTTCACACCAACGAGTTGTAAGTTCTCTTTGTTACCTGCATCAAAGGGGAGAGATGGTTCTTGGAAATACTAACTGTGAGATGCCTAGTTCGTGGACCCCTAACACCGACCTGACTGATCTAGACCCGACTACAGTGGCTGATCTGATCACGCCCAAGATGCGCAAAGACCTTCAAGCCGCTCATCTGCTTGCTGCCGAGCAGAACGACCTTGACTACTACAAGAATGTGCTCCGGGAATTTGAGGAACAACGCCTCGCTAATCTAGAAGCCAAAGCTGCCAAAGCCCGGACACCTAAGAAGAAGACGGCGGAGGCGGCTGTCGACGATGATGGCGACCTTGATATGGCCGACGCGGACGAAGGTGCTGACGCGGAGGGTTCCGAAAAGAAGTCGAAGCCCAAGAAGCGCAAGGCAGATGACGATAACAGTGTAAGTGACTCGTCGAACATAGACTCGATTGCCCCTATTTCTAACTATGGGTTTTGCAGACGCCTCAGCGGTCGGATTCTGTGAAGAAGCCTAAGATCAAGTTGACCAGCAACTCGACCCCTAAGACGGCTAACGGCAATCAGTCGCCGAAGGCAGGAAAGGAATCGACCTCCAAGGCGGCCAAATCCAAGGGAAAGCAGAGCAAAGCTGCGAAAGATGCCGATGCTAAAAAGGCTGAGAGCGAGGCTGCCGCGGCGCAGAAGGAGCCCGAGCTCACCCCTGAGGAGAGGCATCTACGGAAGGAGGTATGTTGGGCCCCGGTGTCTTGGCTATCTCAGACTATTGTCATCTAACACGTTCTATAGAAGGAGATTCTCTTCCTGCGGCACCGACTCCAGAAGGGTCTTCTCATCCGTGATCAAGAACCCAAGGAGGAGGAGATGAAGCCGATGTCGGACTTCCTCGCGAAGCTCGAGACCTTCCCCGACCTCGAAGTCAGCATCATTCGGGCCACCAAGATCAACAAGGTGCTCAAAGCCATTCTCAAGCTAGAGGCAATTCCGAAAGAGGAGGAGTTCAAGTTCAAGACGCGCTCTCAAAGTCTTTTGGATAAGTGGAACAAGATCCTCGCTGCGGACGGAGGAGCCGCCGCACCTACTTCGGCCACCAACGGTGTTAATGGCACCTCTGGGGAGACATCGAAGAAGGATAAGGAGGCCACGAATGGCGTTAAGGAGACTTCCACTGAGGCGAAGGCGGAAGCTCCGGAGAATGCTGAGAAGGATGCTGAGAAGGATGCCGACAAGGACGCCGAGAAGGTGACTGCCTCCGCCGAGCAGGTTACTAAGGAGGAGGGTAGCAACAAGAAGGCGCCAAAAGCTGATTCAGAGACGGGAGACAAGGCAAGCACCGACGAAGTATGATATGTCTTACGCTGCACAATCTCCTTTTTGGGTGCATGACATTAACTGGCTTCCAGGACAAACCGGCAACTCTTGATGCGCCGACTAAGATCAGCTCAGCGTCGTAGAGCATCGGTTGGTAGGGCGATGTTGTTTTAGGGCCGTGAAGAATATAATCGACGAGGGGTGTTCGAGGGGTGCGGGAAGGTTCTCTGCGACAGCGCACACCTACCATCCTGCGCCCATGACGCAGCTAATGGCAGGTGGGCGGCTCGGGTCACTCGTTATAACGGGGTGCAAAGGAGCTGCTACTGCTGTTCTGTTGCCTCTCCATGTAAAGTATCTACGTCTTATTTTGACGGGCATGCCTTACCCACCGGAAAGGGAGCTAGTTGGCTTTGTTCTTCTTTTGACCGAGCATGCCAGGCTTCTCGAAGGGGCAGGGAGCCCAAAGAGAGAAAGCAGGCTTTTGTTGGGGTGTTAGACCCCATCGGCACATACTCTCTCCTACAGTTATTTATTAGCTGGACACTAGGGGACCGGAAGTGGTAGTAAGTTATTGGGGGGGGGGTGGATGTAAAGGAATGCGTTTCGCCTGCTGGAGTTGCATGGATTTGAACAGTTTTCCGCAATAAAGAAAAAGTCTTTCAGTAACAGCATCTCTCTGCCTACATACGTACATATTTCTGTCGTCGATAACCTTCCCCCAGCTTTGAACATGGGAGTGCTTGCATAGTAACGTTAGAATGGCTCTTGATTAAAGTGGAAATTCGGGTACATTGACGTAACGATAAGAATGGGGAGCTCGGAGCTTGGAGCTTGGACCACCTCGTATGGGGCTCTTATTATGTAAATATGTAAAGCTTTTGATACTACTTGTATGCAAGTAACTGACCCGGTAGCTTGGCGCGTCATCAGCCGTCAGTGCCTGGCAAGTTGGCCCGGGACTTTATCCATCCCACCTCGTCCCTCCTTCAAGGTGCTGCTCACTCAGATGTGAATCCATTTGTGTCCGAACAATTCCTTGCCTTTCTCCGCCACTTGCGATCCTCGTTCTTCTGGCTTTTTACCCGCTACCATCTCATGCACAAAAATTACGACTAAGTCATCTCTTCCCCTTCCCCTTCCGCTTCCGCTTCCGCTTCCCTCCGCCTCATCCCGCCCCGCGCCACCTATCGCAAACCACCATAGGATTCCAACATACCAGCCAGAGTTGACCACATTGGACTGTTACAGCCGCCTTTGGGCTGCGAATACTAGTTCAACATGTTACTGCGACTCCGCGGCCCAGATGGAATGGTCCGGATCAACGTCGAGAAGAATGACGATTTCTCAGAGCTCGGCCGTCAAGTATGACATGCAGGCTTCGTTCCACTGCATCTTCTTCTGCTTCTTCCGCTTCTTCCTCTCCTCCTCCTCCGGCTTCGTTTATGAACATCAGGAGCTGACATAGATATGGATCGTAGCTTGTGCCGCATCTCCCTCCGACCGTCGATCCGGATACCATTTCTATGTCACCAAAGCCGCAGGGAACAGACTCGAAGCTGCTAAAGGATATAGCAAAGTTCAAGTTGGCGCAGATAGGCCTAAATCATGGGGACCTCATCTTCATCAAGTACCAGCATCGAGATGGCACCACAAATGGGCACGATAATGGTGCCTCTTCTACGTCGCAGACTCTGTCTTCCACGGCGAACCGACTCAACGGGAAACCCGTCTTACCTACCGAGGATTATCCTGCCGACCCGCCCTCGGTGACAGCGCCCGCACAAATTATCAAGAACCCATGGGAGGTGGTGAAGCAATCACCCCTCGACGATCGGCTAGACAAGCAGGACGGGAAGATCCCTCGGGGCCGAGACCGCATGTGCAAACACGGCCCTAAGGGCATGTGCGACTATTGCATGCCCTTGGACCCCTTCAACCCCCAGTATCTGGCCGACAAGAAGATCAAGTACCTATCCTTCCACTCCTACCTTAGGAAGATCAACTCGGCCACAAACAAGCCCGAACTGGGCAGCTCCTTCATCCCACCCCTGAGCGAGCCATACTTCCGGGTAAAACGCGATTGCCCCTCGGGTCACCCCCAGTGGCCCGAGGGCATCTGCACCAAGTGCCAACCTAGCGCCATCACCTTACAGCCGCAGAGCTTCCGCATGGTCGATCACGTCGAATTTGCCTCCTTCGACATCGTCAACTCGTTCTTAAATGCCTGGCGGAAAACCGGTGGCCAGAGGCTGGGTTTTCTATATGGGCGTTACGCAGAATACGCCGAGGTGCCTCTCGGTATCAAGGCCGTCGTGGAGGCTATATACGAGCCGCCGCAGATCGACGAGGTCGATGGCGTGTCTCTAAACGAGTTCGAGAACGAGGCCGCCGTGAATGAAGTTGCGAAGCTCTGTGGCCTCGAGCAAGTCGGAGTCATCTTTACTGACCTGTTGGATGCTGGGAAAGGCGACGGCACCGTCATCTGCAAAAGACACGCAGATTCCTACTATCTGTCCTCTTTAGAAGTCTGTTTCGCCGCCCGGTTACAGGCGCAACATCCTAAGCCGACAAAATGGTGCGACACAGGACGGTTCGGCTCGAATTTCGTCACATGCATCATCTCGGGCGACGAGGAGGGCCAGATCTCGATATCATCTTACCAGGTTTCAAACGAGGCTGTCGAGATGGCGAAGGCCGACCTCATGGAACCCTCAGCCGATCCCACCGTCATGCTGGTGCGAGAAGAAGAGGAAGATGACGGCTCGACGAGCCGCACCCGATACATTCCGGAGGTGTTCTACAGGAAGATTAATGAGTATGGCGCTAACGTACAAGAGAACGCCAAGCCGTCCTTCCCAGTCGAATATCTCTACGTCACGTTGACTCACGGTTTCCCCGCCGATCCCAAACCCCTGTTCACCACTCCCGGCTTCCCCATAGAGAACCGGGAAGCTATGGCAGAGAGTCAAGACTTCAGGGCCGTGGCAAAAGCTCTCGATACGAGCGGTGGCAACAAGGGCGGGTCTCTGTCGGACTTCCATCTCCTCAACTTCATCCACGGAATGGGCGTCTTATCCAGGGTAAGTTGTGGGCTCACAGCGTCGTGATACGGAGCCCAAGCGAGCTGACAAAGTGGTTCCAGGAAGAGGAAGCTCTCCTCTGCCGGGTAGCCACGACACACGATCTCACCGAGACGTATCGGCTCTTCTCTACGCCTGGTTGGCAGACGCTGGAGGCCATCTTACAATCGACTGGTGAGAGAATCCCCAAGAAGCGCCCTCGTCCTACAAGTGGCGACGGGGGCGGCGGATACGGTGCTCGAGGGGACGGCGCCGCATCTCCTAGCACCCCGTCCTCTTCGTCACCGTCACCCGCTACTTCTGCCTCTTCCTCCGCCGTCCCCGCTAGATCCGGTGAACCGCTTGCTAAGCGTCTTGCCGCCGTTAGGCTAGGAGAGCGAAACACGAACCACCCCTCCTTCGACCGCGCCAAGTACGAGGACCTCTGACCGTAGTCAGTCAGTCAGTCGGGGGGGTTACCGGACGAGGAGAGAAACAGCTCGTCGATCATGGGGCTCGACTGTCACTTGAAACTGGTGGCCAATAGTATCCATCTAGGAGAGGATACTGGGACGCCACGGCCGCGGAGGTTGAGACGGATGGAAAATTCCTATCCAGGTACAAGATGTGACGTAGCGATGCATAGGGGGCCCTGGGATTTTTTGGCTTCTGCAGGACTATGGTGTCTAGAGAGGTAACCGTGAATAGAGATCATCGCGGCTGTCTTGCTATGCTGCTGCTGGTACCACTGGGCTAGAGTTCAAAGAAAATCCAGAAGTCCGCTTGAGCCCCTTTCTGGCTGGCGATCTGTGGACATTTTTCGGTCCTTGGAGAGTACGATTACTCGTCCATCCCCGTGAAATGCTCGTAGCCTGAGCGCTTTATCCTTGCTGTGGGTTCTCAATCGAACAAAGAGCATGCCACATACGGATAGGGTTAACGTGTAGGCACTTTGAACTTCTTGTTTGGTGGTCGATACACCCAATAACATGAACTGCTCGACGTAGTGAAAATTTTTTTTTTTTTTTTTTTTTTTTTTTTTTTTTTTTTTTTTTTTTTT